>OX453318.1:12650913-12798338 GCA_949710035.1 Crambus lathoniellus
GTCTTTTTCGAAGCGTGATTTATTTTTGACGGGGGCGGTAATCCTACTTCCTACTAATCCTACTAATATTATAAATGTGAAAGTTTAGATGTTTGGATGTTTGGATGTTTAGATGTTTGTATGTTTGTTACTCAGCCACGCCAAAACGACTGAACGGATTTGGCTGAAATTCGGGTCACAGATACTTAGTAGCCTGGAGAGGAACATAGGCTACTTTTCCTACTAATATTATAAATGTGAAAGTTTAGATGTTTGGATGTTTAGGTGTTTGGATGTTTGTATGTTTGTTACTCAATCACGCCAAAATGACAGAACGGATTTGGCTGAAATTCGGGACACAGATACTTTGTAGCATGGAGAGGAACATAGGCTACTTTTTATCCCGGAAAAACTTCACATCCCCGCGGGATAACGTCGTGTAGTCCACGCGGGCGAAGCCGCGGGCGGAAAGCTAGTCCTACATCCTACTAATATTATGAAATTGTGAAAGCCTAGATGTATGGATGTTTGTTACTCGATCACGCCATTAATTTTGTAGGTAAGTAAATGAATATTTTTGTTTGTGAGTTGGCTTTACACCTATAATAGCGTTCGCACCCCTTCGCGGTTTTCGCGCGCTATCCGCGGGCTTTGTACAGCGGAGCGGGCTATAGGCAGAACATATATTAGTTTCGCCTACTATATATTTTTTTAGAAATATAGTATTTGATACCCTAATATAGTAGGATACTATAATATATAGTAGAGTTGGCAACCCTACCTGTGACCGAAAATTGCGATAGACCGATCGCAGACCAAGTGCGCTAGCCACTGCGTCATTGGCCTTCCATTATAGCTGAAATCCTTTGTATCGGTAAGTTTATACATAGTCGTTTATCACTATTTGCAAGCGGTAACACAGTAGTTTAGCAGTTTAAACAACAAAGATGGCATCGCGCCAGTTATTGCTGTGCCGCCCCGCCCCGAGATATTGGCACAGTACATATATTATAAAACACGACAGTAACTCACCTCGTCCGTGTTTTGCCTGTGTTGCGGCAAGCAACAACAAAACTTATTTCATATTCATTTATTGCTATTTCACAAGTTGTACAAAATCTTTTTAAAAATATAGTTCGTTGTGGACCCTGTAAGGGCACAGCACAATAGAAGAGAGGAGAAAACCCACGATTTATTTTCATAGGTACTTATATTATATAATTGTATTCACAATTCAAATTTTATTAGGTTCAGTGTAGGCAAGAGACAAAAAATATATATCCGAGTTGTGCTATTGATCCCGGGGCGCGAGTTTGAATCCCGCCCAAAGATCACAATGACATGATCCCGCCTGAAAGCTACTTACTACAGGGCAGTGCACGTAGTATTTTTTTATGACAATTTTCCTGGTAAAGTCAATAATTAAAACAATTTAATAATATCGTGTATACAGGGTGTTAGGGGCACCGTTGCAAAAACTTTAACCATGGCTTCAGCCCATCATGCTGAACAACGCACAGCAAGATTTTTTGTCGGAAATGTCAAACCAACCAACCAAGTCAAAACGCTCACTGACCCGCCAATACCAAAAGCCAAGACCGCCGAGCATAGAATTGCGTGGAAGATCTTAGTAGATCGAGCCTATTTTTTTACGCATTCCCCATTCGCGTTAGTGTGCCGACGATGATTATGTGGAACTCGCCTAGCTGCTTTTTGAGGGGGGAATACCTACTAAATCCCTCACTACTTGTTCTCACCGCAGTCGGAAGGAGTCGCTATGTATATGACCCGGTGAGATAAGCTCCCCTGAAGTACATCAAGCCTAGACATTTTAATTTTGACACGACCTTCTGCAATGAAGATTCAGACTAAGAAGAAAGAATAGAATATCGGCGAAGAAAAATATCGGCGAATAAGTAATCGGAAAAGTATTTTTAATTTACTTATAATATAAGCTACTTCTATTATTTATTTATTGTGATATCATTCAGCCCTTATATCGCTTACACGAAATATAAATTCGGAACACGTACTAACAGCCAACATATTATTTCAGGGAGCGCTATTATGCTCGCGGCGTCACAACTTATTGTATCAACGTTTCAACTCTTGAGAACACTCGTTATTAAACTATACTAACATTTTATTACTGTTACTACTTTTTTACAAAGCATGGTGATTGATTTGAAATATAATAAAATACGAAATTATTTATTATTTAATAAAAAGTAAGGGTATGATTTTGTAACGTTATTCCACCGTCACTTCACCTTCAATTCGCATTCGAACACGAATCAGTAGCCGTAGCATGAAAAACTATCGTTAAGGTATTCGAATAGTAAATTTTACCTTCCTTCAAAGGCTGTCAAACATGTACCTACTGAATTTCAGTTCCAACGACCGAAAGAGGCGCTGCTCTGGTTTTCATACAAAATAATACGATCAGGATAACGGTTACGATAACATCAGTTTTTCGTGCTAGGACTACAGCTGTACCGAAAAACAACATCTTCTGAAAATCATCATCTGTGGAAGTCATATTCTAATTTATTGATCGAATTTTAAACAGTCGACTTCCTGTTAAAAATAGTTTAGTTAAAGTTAAATAATATAGGTACCTACCTAATATATGGAAAATCCAATCCGTTGATGTTCTTTTTAATACTGTTTGCTGTTTCGTATTTAATTTTAACAGTCGATTAAAGCTAGCCTCTTTTAGAATTCCGCTATTTATCAAACGACCAATATTCTGAAGTAATGTTTAATATGTTTTCTATAAACTAAAACTTAAGCAATTTGAAAGTCCAATTACCTAACCTATTTAGGTACCTCTTTTCTATCAAAAGATAAGTGTTCTGATTTCACATAGTCACTAACATTACAGTGAAATGAGTTTGGTTTTTCCAGCTCCAAAGTTTACAAAATCAATCACATGAAAAAAAGAAAATCAAAGAATATTTTTAATCACTGCAGTATTATTTTTTAACAAAGAAAGAGGAAAATTAAAATCAACCTCTTTTCTTTGTCTTTTCTATCAAAACTCAAACGTTCTGTTTTCAAATAAGGTTGTTGAACTTGCTAGTTCTATAGTTACTGTTGTCTATACAGATGAAAAAAAAGAAAATCAATTATCCTTGTAAACAAAGAAAGAGGTAAAGTTCACTCAACGTTTTTTCTATCACAACTCAAGTGTTCCGATTTCAAATATTCACTAACAATGAAAGGAAAAATGTAATTCAAATAGCAGTTAGGTACCTACTAATTGCCAGTCTCAAAGGGTCTAGCAGTGACAAAGCAAAAATGCTAGGTATTGTTAGCCCAACTAATGGGCTTCGGAAGCATTTCAAAAGCTCATTGTGCGATCGTGAGGTATAAAATGTACCTGCCGTATTGGAAGAAGCCTTATTGCCATGCTGTTCGAGTAATGTAAGAGCTTTCATTTGTTTTTGTTTAACGTTTCTATCTTTGCCTGCATAAATGAAATGCTCGTTTGTGATTGAGCCATGCATGATGATGATGATGATGTAGTTAAGGTGTTACTTTGACTTTTCAGGATGTTTTCAAGAGTATTGAAGATTGTAACTTTATTATAAAATATAAATTCTTTGAAATCTGGGCCTATAGCGCTGTGGTACTGCTACGCCTACCGCGCTTGGAATCGTGGGTTCGATCCCCAGCGGAGATAAAAATGATTATTTTGAACTGCACCATAATTTATGATGAACATTTGTAATTCTCCTGTGTCTGGGTGTTGATATACCAATTTTATGTAGGTACATATTCATCATCATCGGCTATCTAATGTCCCCACTGCTGGGGCCCAGGCCTTCCTTATGGATGAAGGATAAGGAGAATGTGCCATGACCAACCGCGACCAACGGCTTAAAATGCCTTCCGCATGGACGATACTCGAGATAATAAATTTTTGGTCACCCATCCCGTGAAGTAAATTCAAGAAGCAAAATCTGTGTTTTTGTTTTGGTAACGTAATATAACTTTTAGGAATTTAAGATTTAAGTACATAACACGGTTTGACGGAACCGAAAATCTGCGTGGAATTCCTGTAATCGGCTTAACTTCAATGTTTATTGTCACTGAGGTTGTCGTGAATAAAGCTGGCTGCAACAAGATTAAAAAGTTAAAAGAAAAATAAAGTTAAAGACTTTTACCGCTTTAGTAGTCTAATACACACCTCTGGACCAGACCTTGAGGTCCCGGGTTTGAGTCCTAATATTTTATTATTCAATACCTTCTATTTCTTATTTGTTCTTATATTTTATTATTCAATACCTAACAAAAATTATGACAGCTATGGTCAGCATTTAAGTTCTGGTTTAATTCATAAATAATAATAAATAATAAATAAATATTTTCTTACAATCAAACCAATTATCTAAGCCCGTAGTTAATTTCTTAAGAAACTGTATCTACGTGAACTTGATAACGGATAAATATATACTTAAATACTTTTTGTTTGTAAATACATAGTTAATATACATAGAAAACACACAATAAATAAGATAATGTACCTATACTTTATCTTTTTGTGTTTAAAACGGACATTCTGCAACAGTTCATTGTTTTAATTGGAATGACTAAAAAGATACCAATAATATGAATTATTTTGTAGTTAATTTAACTTGAAATTAAATAACACTCGCATAACATGTTCCGAATCCATTTATTTCGGAATCATTACTCGCCTCTCTTCACATAATATTTTATTATGCTGTAATTGTATTAACGTTGAGATTTTAAATTATTTTTATGCATTCACAATGCAATTCTGTACCTATTCAGTTGGTCAGAGCATCGGGTCGGATCCCCAGAGGCGCAGGTTTCGATCCTGCCTGAAAGCTACTTATAGGGCTCGTAGTTTTTTTACTATTACATTTTTCCTATACTTACAAAATTGCATTGTGGATGCATAAAAATAATTTAAAATCTCAATTTCAAGCTGTTCCATCTTAATCGATTGTTAACATTTGTAAAAATGTTTCTTTCGGACGCGAGGGTTTCCTCACATTGATGTGTAACCCTTTCGGTAGCTTAGTTGGTCGGGCTAATCGGGCCGGATCCCCGGAGGCGCGGGTTCGAATCCCGCCTGAAAGCTACTTATAGGGCTCGTGGTTTTTTTACTATCACATTTTTCCTGTATTGACGTTGAAAATATTGATGATTTTTAAACTTATTATCTAAGTATTTCATTTTCAATAATCAAAATTTCAATGTGAATGCAAAAAAGTATAATATTTCCTTTATTTTTAAGTCATTAGGTTTTATGATCAATCTTTCAATAGAGCAATAATTGCGATAAGCTATATCTCTGAAAATAAAGAAAATATTTGAAAATAAATACCTGTGTCGTGCTTCTGATATTAATAAAAACATTATAAACAAATAAACAAAATCATTCCGTTCCCCTAATTGGGACGATCCTTATAAATAATTATTATTTGTCTTCCAATATTTATGTATGACATTAAAAATAAAAAGTTGTCGTTAAACAATTGATCTTATCAACAACCAACATAAGAGAAAAAAATATATAATTTCTCTCTCGGCCGGAAACCTCTAATATAATACCCCAATAACACCCCTCTTTTCAGTCCCCCGACCGACCGAATATCTAAATTCTACGCAGACGAAGTCACGGGTGGAGCGCTTGTTTGATATAAAACACATTTCATCAATTAAACAGATGAGTGAAGGACGAATCTTAGACCATAACAATTTACGGAAACTTGCAGAAGCAGTCTAGAATAACAATGGCAAGAAATGAGCTGCGCTTCCGAAGTTAGATTACCTGGTATTTATTCAAAGTCTAAGTTGTTTAGTCGAGCTAAATCCTCCTGCGAAGAAAGTACAGTCACCGGTTAGTAATATTTGTATGCATTAGAAGGGTTTGAAAGATAGCTTTATTTTTATTTTTAATATTACACTGAGATGTCTACAACAAACTTAAGACAGAACTGTCGAGCCGCGCCGTGTGTAATATTGCACGAACCATTTGGAGCCACTTTTGAACTCCTCATAACTCAAAAAATATTTCACATAAATACGTCAAATTTAGCTCATCTGTTTTAGTACCATCCTATACTGGAACCATTTCGCCGCATTTTCAGGCCCCTATTTGAGACCCTCTGGATAAGACCAGAACGCAAAAATTTTCGTCATCCAGTAAGCTATAATTATATACTTAAAATCCAAAATTTCAAGACTGTAGGTCATTTAGTTCTGAAGTTAAGCGAAAGCAAAGTTTCGCATTTATGACACTCACTCACTCATGATCATCAGAATAGAACTAGTACTTCCTATAAACTCAGAGAGCTGAAATTTGGTACAGTGTTAGGGTTTAATGGCCACATAAAGGGAAAACTATAAAAACTAGGATAATTTCTAGTTACACCAACTGCATAAATATGGTGTATCCCGGCACGCTACACCAGAGAAGACGAGGAGAGAGTGTCGAGGGGACGCAGGCACGAGGTGGAGACGCTGATTTGGCGCAGGGGTAGGATACCTGCGCCTTCTGCGCCAGAGGTCTCGGGTTCGATCCCCGAACAAGACAAATATTTGTGTGCATGAATGTGCATGTATATTTGTCTTGGTCTGGGTGTTTTCTATGTATTAATAAATAAATAAATAACTTCTTACATTCACACCAATTATCTAAGCCCATGTTAATATCATTAAGAAACTGTATCATGGAAAACTTGATAACGGATAAATATATACTTAAATAATTTATTTGTAAATACATACTTAATATACATAGTTAACACCCAGACCAAGACAAACATTAATAATATATTTACAGAAAAAAGTATGTAAGTATCTATTTATCTGTTATCTAGTTTCCTTAACACAGTTTCTTAATGAAAACTGCTGAGCTAGATTATTGGTGTGATTGTAAGAAATCTATTATTATTATTATTTCAGTATTTTAGGCCCACTGCTCTGAAGTTACCGAATGGCTCAAGACTCGTCGATATTTTCTTTCAGTTTTTAACGCTGCCACTGGTAGGCCAGCGGTTGCTTCATCAATATAACATTTGTTTCTACTATGATATTATTATAAAGAAACCCTCACATTCAAAAGAATGATTTTTACAAACGTTCAACAATCGATTAAAATAAAACAGCCTTTAAATTAATATCCTATACTTAGAGAATTGCACTATGAATGGAAAAAACTACTTTAAAATGTTACGCATTCAAAAGTTTTACAACCGTAAAATTGATTGATTTATTGATAACCATTTATTGCACACACAAATAAAATTTACAAAACCACAGGAAAAAGGTGACACATAGATACGAGTGTGGGCAAAGGCGGCAAATTGATATACCTATTACATAAAAGTTAATGTAAAAAAAACAAAATAGCCTAGAAAGTTAAATAGTGATTAAAGCAATCAGTTTCTTTTACTGACAATATCTAGTCTAGACTTGATTAAAAAAAAAACTTTTTTACACAAAATTGAAAAACGAGAACTTTAACCCGACGACACCAATTAAATTGACAAACGCTCCAATTGTGATCCAATTAGCCGGACGCCGGAATCAGCGGCGACACGATTAATCTATTCGATTCGACTGGAATCGATTAGTGGATGCGAGATGAGACGAGTGATATTACTGTGTACATTTGAGGAGTTTGTTAGCGGATTTAGTCAGTGATTGCGGCGGTTAAGCACCTTGCGCTATGGTCGACCAAGAGTTGGGTGACCAAAGGTGTGCTATTTTTATATCTTCCTTGCTACTGAATTTAAGTTAAGCTGCTGTTCCCGGCTGCATTAATATTTTTTTAAGCTTCTCTACCACAGACCACGGAAAAAAATCTGTGCTCTCTACATTGGGTCTGCCATACTAAAACCCATTGTTTTTTTAACTTGTCGATAGTATTATATTAGTTATCTGTGGTGTGGGTCAAAATCTTGCAAGTTAAATTTGATACACTTCCCAGTGTCCGATTGCGCTGAAATTTTGCAGATAGCTCTTGTTTTTATGTCAATACAGTATTAAAGTAGAGACAGCAAAGAAGCTCGTCGTAAAAATAAAATCAGACAGCCTTACTGTAACCCAGCAGTGGGCTCTGACACCAATTAAATTGACAAGCTCCAATTGTGATCCTTTTAGCCGGACGCCGGAGTCAGCGGCGACACGATTAATCTATTCGATTCGACTGGAATCGATTAGTATGCGAGATGAGACGAGTGATATTACTGTGTACATTTGAGGAGTTTGATAGCGGATTTGGTCAGTGATTGCGGCGGTTAAGCAACTTGCGCTATGCTCGACCATGGGATGGGTGACCAAAGGTCTGCTATCTTTCTATCTTCCTTGCTACTGAATGCAAGTTAAGCTGCTGTTCCCGGCTGCATTAACATTTGTTTTAGCCTATCTACATTGGGTGGTCATACTAAAACTCTTTTTTTTATCTTGCCGGGTTAGTGTGGGTCAAAATCTTGCAAGTTAAATTTGATCCACTCCCCGGTGTCCGATTGAACTGAAATTTGCAAAAGCTTTTGTTTTTATGTCAATAGTAAAAAAGTATAGTCAACAAAGAAGCTTGTCATAAAATTAAATCAGACAGCTTATCGGACAGCCTGACTGTATCCCAGCAGTGGGCTCTGACACCAATTAAATTTACAAACGCTCCAATTCTGATCCCTTTAGCCGAACGCCGGAATCAGCGGCGACACGATTAATCTATCCGATTCAACAGGAATCAATTAGTGGGTGCGTTGTGACGAGTGATACTATTTGTGTTTTGCTTTGTTTGTACACTTTAGTTCCTACCGAAATGATGTGATAAGAGCACAGAACACAACAAATAAGTACGTTAGATGTGGGTAAGGTCTGCGTGGAAAATTGACAGCAAGCGAGATAGCTCAGATGAAGCAGAGGAAGAGAATTGAAAATTATTGGTCTTGTCCATTAACGGGTGCTTAATCGCCTTTGCTAGAGCAAAGATAGCCGCTAAATAAATAACGTTAAATTGAAATAGATCAGGTTCCCGAATTGTTAGACCTGAAACAAAGCACAACGAGATTATTCGACCCCGTGAAAACGCGCCATAATTCTCAGTTATCCAGTTCAATATTATCGATATTTTCTAATCTCTCATATAATAGATCCTCAATTGTTTCGCAAGTAGAAATTAAACCAAAACTTCCATCAATAATTTTATTGTAACACCAACACAAAGGTTCAAACTTAAGTTGCTTCAATTTTCCACAAAATTGGTTTTCTAACAGCCACAGAACGTTATAAATTCTTTGCATTATCGCTTAAGCGGCTTACCACTGGCCGTGAGCGGTTTCCTATTGACCGCTAAAGGATTTCACCTGTGTAGTCGTTCGACCTTCGTTTCGATTAAGAGAGAAAACATTTTTTGAAATTGGGTCAGTAAAAGTTTAAAAGTAACCTGTTTGTCCAAATGATTTTTTGTGACAAATTGACGATAGTAAAAAGTTTGATCTATTACTTTCTGTGCCCGTAGTGTAAGTTTTTATGTCAAAAAACGCAAACTATTTCGAATGCGTATTAAGGTGTATCGATGAGCTCAGTGGCGCCGCCAATGGAAATAAATCAATTGCATTTTATTAAAGGCTTGGATTAAAAGTTTCGGTTATTTCGCGCTAATAGAAGAGCAAAATGCAATTTTTTATTGTTTTTTCATGGCCTCATATATGAGCACCAAGTAATGGATCTCGATATTGCCAAATGTGGCCACTTTTGGCACTATTGAGATTCACGACTTATTGCGTAAGTTTGAGTTCTCAAAAGTATATTTATAAAATGCATTCCACTCTTTCACCTGCGCGAAATAACCGAAACTTTGAATCCAAGCCTTTAATAAAATGCAATTGATTTATTTCCATTGGCGGCGCCACTGAGCTCATCGATCCACCTTAATGTCAATTTGTATAAAAACTGTATTAGCGCCTCTAGCGGCGAGTAGCGCGCTTATATAGTTTTCATACAAATTGACATTAATACGCATTCGAAATAGTTTGCGTTTGCTTGACATAAAAACTTACACTCGGGGTACAGATATTAAAAACTAATACCAAGTATCCAAGTATTTGTTTGGACGTTAATATCTAAATAACCGTTTCAGGAGTGTTTATAAAATTTGGAGAATATATATATGTCATAAATGCAAGTGTCAATAATTATATCTCACCAAAATCATCCTATAAAAAACTGACCAACTCTCGCTGGAGCTGCTTATTTCTTTACAAAAAGCGTTGAAATCTCTCAGTAAAGTCAAGCCAACTCTAATGTTCCTTTCTGCGATTTCTTTATTGATATAGTTACGTTTTATTTTTATGTGACTTTGGACGTTGAACATTCTACATGTTGGTTAGTTTGGTGGGCACAAGGAACATAAGAGTTGGCTTGACTTTACTGAGAGATTTCAACGCTTTTTGTAAAGAAATAAGCAGCTCCAGCGAGAGTTGGTCAGTTTTTTACTTATAGGATGATTTTGGTGAGATTTCATATCTTTTTGCTAGGTATTACACATAAGTAATAAATACAGGTATACTGATTTATTTACTGCAAATGTAAGTACCTCGGGCGCCCTGGATGGACGATGGAATTACCCGTAATATAAATCGAATACTAAACTATGCAGTTTGTCAAAAGCTGTGCTGTTGTCAAATATGTATTGAATTACGACTGAAAGAGACGCTGCTCTGGTTTTCATAGAAAACAATACGATCACACGATTACGGTTACCATAGCGACAGTTTGGGCTACAGCCCCCCTAGACAAGTGGCTTTCTATTATCCAATTCGCCAGTAGAATAGAAAGAAAATGTATGGGATTGACATTAGCGGTCACGTGACATTTCGATCGCAAATGTCAATCGCATACATTTTCTCTCTATTCTACTGGCGATATCGATAATAGAAAGCCACTTGTCTACAGGGGCAGGTTGTCAGTCAAAACTAACGTTGATCGAATCGGAAACTTAACATGCTAACCTCTCAGCTGTGTGCCCCGGTACCTTCGCCTCGCGTTATTAAAACCGCCAAAGTTAATTTCGACGCCATTTAAACTTGAACACTTTTGGCTTCACTCACTTCGCTCAGCGATCAAAGTCGATCTAGTCGCGCATACATTACTGCAACGTTTACTTTGATCTTGACTTGTAACTTTATGTAACGATTTAATATTGAAGTCAACTTATAAGTAAGTAAAGAAAATTAATTACTTTTTTAAGTGAATATTTGAAAATTTCGGAAAAAGCTTTTCATTTTTTTTTACAAGCTTTTATTTAACTTGCAGTGTATGCATGCATGTATGTATGTCCGTTCGTCAAATCTTACAAGCCTTATTTGGCCCACTTCCCTTGAATATGAATATGAATATGAATATGACATTATTATCATCATTTATTTTTGTTTGTTTAATTGTTTAATGTTATTTTGCGCGGTAACTTTCGAGTAGGTAACTTGAATTTAAAATGTTGCATGTCAAGACGGCAGAATATGGTAGAACCTTGTGTAACTTTAAGTGCACCAATGACCACCAATGTATGACCCGTATTCGCAATAAAGAATATTTGTATTTGTATTAGTATTTTATTTGTTTAATATGTTTTCTATAAACTAAAACTTAAAAAATTTGAAAGTCCAATTACCTAACCTATTTACCTCTTTTCTATCAAAAGATAAGTGTTCTGATTTCACATAGTCACTAACATTACAGTGAAATGAGTTTGGTTTTTCCAGCTCCAAAGTTTACAAAATCAATCACATGAAAAAAAGAAAATCAAGGAATATTTTTAATCAATGCAGTATTATTTTTTTCAACACATTTGCTCATAAAGTGAGCCTTATTACATCGATCTTAGGGCCATAAACCGAACTATAACCCACGCGTGCATAATAATATTACAGTACTAGTTGCGTAATAGAATTATCCCTACAAAGTTAAGTAAGTACCTAACTGCAAATTATATGCGAGTAAACAGAGACTTTTCAATTTAACCGGGTAATACAGTATCCCTACAAAGTTAAGTTAGTACCTAACTGCAAGTTATATGCGAGTCAACAGAGCATTTTCAATTTCAGCGGGTAATAGATACAGTTCTTTTTTTGTAACAACAAAGAGGTTTTATACGGCTGAAAATCCATTTACGTTTTTAGAATAAATAAATGTGTCCCTAATTAAGACAAAAAACATAATTAAGTATATTATTATCAAATTATTTATAATTCACAATCATTTGTTATAAAACATTTGCATTTTATCACTATTATCATACTTTATTATTTTGAAGTAGGCTGTATGGCTGTATGTAATAAATCACCTTACATTTGGCGCATGCAAAAAAAAAACTTGCGCGCTTTTTCCCTTTGTTAGTATTAGGTTAATACAATATGTATGCAATAAATGTTTGTTTTTCCTCGCAAGTGTGTTGAAAAAGTGCGTATGAAACTCGTGAGCAACTTACTCACTAGACACTCAGCTGATTTACGCCCTCGCCTGCGGCTCGGGCTGCAACCCACAGCCTCGTGTATAATGAGCAACCTAAGCTCACTTGTATCATAATATACTATTAACAAAGAAAGAGGAAAATTAAAATCAACCTCTTTTTAGCCGACTTCTAAATCAAAAAGGAGGAGGTTCTCTATTCGTCTGTATGTATGTTTTTTTTTTTTTGTGTTTGTCCACCGATTACTCGAAGACGGCTGAACCGATTGAAATGGTTCAAACGTTATTACATCAGGTTAGTTTTCAAGTTGGTCCCATTTTTTGAAATTTTGAAATCGGTTCAGTAGTTTTCAGGAAATCTTGAAAATACTGTCGTTTTTGTTACCACTTTATGTGAATTTAATACTTATCTTTAGGCATAACTCCTTTGTTTATAAACCGATTTAGATGATTCTAGTTTTGTTAAAAAGGGGATACCTCAAGGTATTTTAACCGACTTCGAAAAAGGAGGTTTTAAGTTTGATCACATACCTATTTACCAGAAAACACGCAAATTGCCTGCACGATGCTCTAAAAAGAGTGAAATAAAAATTATTTTTATAAAAAAATAAAACCGCCTTCTAAAAAACCACATCAAAAAAGTAAGAAATAATTCCTCACCAAATAAATAACGTAAGTACTTTGAAGTCGGGCGGGTTTTAACAAAAACAACAAAAAAAATTACATGTTTCACGCCCGACTTCAAAGTACTTACGTTATTTATTTGGTGAGGAATTATTTCTTACTTTTTTGATGTGGTTTTTTAGAAGGCGGTTTTATTTTTTTATAAAAATATTTTTTTCTATTAAAAACTCAAACGTTTTGTTTTCAAATATGGTTGCTGAACTTGCTAGTTCCATAGTTACTGTTGTCACTCAGATGAGAAAAAAAAGAAAATCAATTATTCTTGTAAACAAAGAAAGAGGTAAAGTTCAGTCAACCTCTTTTCTATCACAACTCAAGTGTTCCGATTTCAAAATTAAATATACACTAACAATGAAAGGAAAAATGTAATTCAAATAGCAGTTAGGTACCTACTAATTGCCAGTCTCAAAGGGTCTAGCAGTGACAAAGCAAAAATGCTAGGTATTGTTAGCCCAACTAATGGGCTTCGGAAGCATTTCAAAAGCTCATTGTGCGATCGTGAGTTATAAAATGTATCTGCCGTATTGGAAGAAGCCTTATTGCCATGCTGTTCGAGTAATGTAAGAGCTTTCATTTGTTTTTGTTTAACGTTTCTATCTTTGCCTGCATAAATGAAATGCTCGTTTGTGATTGAGCCATGCATGATGATGATGATGATGTAGTTAAGGTGTTACTTTGACTTTTCAGGATGTTTTCAAGAGTATTGAAGATTGTAACTTTATTATAAAATATAAATTCTTTGAAATCTGGGCCTATAGCGCTGTGGAACTGCTACACCTACCTCGCCTGGAATCGTGGGTTCGATCCCCAGTGGAGAAAAAAATTATTATTTTGAACTGCTCAATAATTTATGATTGTTCCGTACTTTTCTAGGTATAAGCACAAATATTACGTATTTTCTTAAATTATTTGTTAGATTTGTATACACATTTTATTAACTAGCAAATTCAAAACGGAGCTCGCCTAAAACGAAACGTTTTTCCAAAGAGCGCAACACTGAAAGCTTCTGTGTTGCCATTCTTAATCTATGACTTCTGAACCGCGCGCACGGCTCGCACCCTGACTGCTTGAGCTATAAAAAACTTCCCTAAATTATTGCAAGTGCCTATACGAAACTGACCGGTGTCTGAACCCTGGACTTCTACGTTGCATTACATCGAAGGAATCAAGACACGGGGGCCCCCCAAAGCAGCTGCTCCAGCCAGAACAGGTGAGCCTCCCAGCCGAATTTGCTATTTGGTCGTCTAACTTTAACCAACATATAGTGTTCGAGCCGGATATTTGCCTTCAGGCTACCGGATTTCCAGTTAAAAGCGAATATTTGTGCTTGCAATAGGCTATTACTTAAAATCCTTCGTACTAATTCCGTGAGCTAGCGAGAATCTACCTCCGCTCAAAAATATTAATATCAAGTTTCCAAAAATATCTCTGAATATTTCTGAAAAATATCGATGTGTACAGTGAAATCTTAACGAGATCTTTCTAATTATATATAGTTTCATAGTGTTTTGAGGTCATTTAACAACATTTTATTTGGTTTTTATTAACGCTAACCGGGCGGTAGTCGTTGCGGCGCGCGTGGTACCGTTTGCCTATTACATAGTTTTATACGTAGTTTGTCGCAAGTTTTTCTTTATGTTGTACAACGTACAAAAACGTCAACTACATTTAGTATTTACGTACAAAGTGTATAGTATATTGTAAGGTTGAGGTATAACGTACCGATAACCAAACTAACCGGTAACTGTATTGCTACATTACCGATTCAACTATCTCTGTTACTGCCTACGGCACAGAGTTCATTTTCCTTTAGCTTGGGTTCAACCGACGGGGTATTTTAATACTAACATTTTATGTTAATTTACAATCAATATTTTAATTTGCGACCAGCTATGTACTTACTTCTCGTTTTACTAACTGACTAATACATACATAGTTAGTACCTAGCTATTCTCGAAGTCATAAAAGTAAATACATAACATTACGTACTACGTAGGTACACAATACTTATTCGAATAATTTCGCAAGTACCTATATGCTTATCTCGTGATAACTAGATTATTTTATACATTACAGTAACTCAACTTCTTCAAGATGAGTGCTATGGAAATTGAACAATTAACTTTCGAACGTGATTTAGCGATCAACAACATTCAGAAAATTGTAGACTGTTCTAATAATGTAGCCGAATTTCGTGTTCGTGTTAAAGAATTAGCCCCAATTAAAAAATCATTCTTTCAAGTTCAAGCTAAGATTGAAAAGTTATCGGCTAAGAATGAGTCATTCAACCGCGAGGATAATTTAGCTGTGAGAAACCAATTTGATTCTTTGTACTTTAAGGTTCAAGTTGCGTTAGACTCGATCAAGGAAGAGCGTAAACAAAGCATTACGTCTGCCTTCGGCGGATTTAACACGGTGTCACATGCGGGTTGCTGCACTCAGCAATCAACGCAATCGCATATTCGTTTACCTCGCTTATCTCTTCAAACATTCTCCGGTATTTTAACTGAATGGAATGCATTTTATGATTTATTTAAATCGCTTGTACATGACAACGCAACTTTGACAAATGTTGAAAGATTCCGGTACTTATTATTGTTTTTAAAAGAGGAACCGTATGATCTTATCAAGTCTATTCCTGTTACGGATTCTAACTACGAAAATGCCTTGCAGGTGTTAATTATGCGTTATGAGAACAAACGAATTATTTCAACTAAACACTTCGACAACATTTTTGACTGTGAACCGATTAGTGATAAAAATGTTGAATCTAGTTTACGCAAACTAATGAATTGTTATCACGAGAACATTACGGCTTTAAAATCATTGGATTTGCCAGTGGAGGATTGGAGTTTCGTTCTCTTGAATATTATGCTACGAAAAATAACGCCTAATATTCGTAGGCGTTTTGAACTTTCATTAAAATCATCGAATGAAATTCCTAGTGTTACCGAATTACTTGATTTCCTCGATAAGGAATTGGCGGCTTTAGAAATAATGAGTGCCTCCGAGCGCACCTCCGCGGCGCGCCCCGCTACCGTGACGTCATCCCGCCATGCGCTGGCAGGAAAACGCGCCTTATCTCTTACTCGCTCGCAATCCGACGTGCAATACAATGCACCGCGCACTTCTAATCCTTCGTTTTCGCGTAACTCGCGTAACATGAGTGTTCATGCTACAACCGCGACGGATTATATAAATAAAATTAAATGTGCGTATTGTAAAAATAATACTCATCCTTTATATAAATGCGACAAGTTTAATAAACTCACTTTAAACGATCGAAAATATTTCGTTAAACAAAATAAACTTTGTACCAATTGTTTATTTATCGGCCACGATTTAAAAGACTGCAAGTCGCGTCACACTTGCCGCGTCTGCAGTCAACGGCACCACTCTTCATTACATGAAGATGCGCCTACTCCAAACGTTTTAATAACTACGGAGTCTTCTTCTCCCCCTGAGTTACACTCAGGAGCGGAATCATTTACGCCCACTCCATCACATGGAGCAACAGGGCATCCTTCTCGTCAAAACTGTACAGTTTTACTAACAACTGCGCTTGTAAATATAAGACCCATGAACCATGGGCCATACACGCCGCGGTCTGTTCGTGCCCTTGTGGATCAAGGAGCACAGACCACACTCATATCTGAGTCGTGCGTTCAGCGCCTCGGCCTGCCGCGGTTTCCCGCGCAGGCGGGTACCACTTTCACAGGCATTGGGGGCGATGTTCATCCGCGTAGTTACGTGTTGTGTGAGGTTACACCCCACAACAAATCAGAGCCGAAGCTTTATATCGAAGCCCATATTTTGCCCAAGTTAACGAGCTACACGGCTTATATCCCAAAGGCTATTGAAAATATTCAGCAGTTCAAGCATCTGCAAGGTCTTGAACTAGCGGACCCAGAACTGCGTTCTGCGCGTCCAGTCGAACTCCTGCTGGGGTCAGATTATCTTGACAGCATACTGCTGCTGGATAACATCATAGGGCCATCCGGCACACCGGTGGCCATTAACAGCATTTTCGGATACCTGATCGGTGGTAGAATTTCTAACAAAAATATGACACATATTAGTGTCAATTTGAGCACTTGCCACCTCGACATAAAACTCCAAAGGTTTTGGGAGTTGGAATCTATACCTGACCATCCCCATCTTACGAAAGAGGAACAGCGATGTGAGTCCATATTTGTCAACACTCACACTCGTGATGAAAACGTTAAATATACAGTTTCTCGGCCCTTTAAGGAGAACCCCCCTCCTTTAGGTGAATCTCGCGCTATAGCTCTCTCACGGTTAACTAAACTAGAGGCACGACTGTCACGCGACCCTGCCTTACGTGAGAACTATAACAAATGTCTTCAAGAGTACTTAGACTTGGGACATATGGAGCCAGTCACTGATTCATCCAGTACTGTAACTCCCCCTTACTTCATTCCTCACCACGTTGTGATAAAGAATTTGGCTACTACCAGTAAATATCGTGTCGTTTTCGATGCTTCTTGCAAGACTACGTCAGGTCGTTCTCTTAACGATAATCTTCTGACAGGTCAGAAATTGCAGCAAGATATTCCTGAGATTCTGCTGAAATATAGACTTCATAAAATCGTCTTTACGGCCGATCTTAAAATGATGTATCGCTTTATCGGTCTTTGCAAGGAACATCGTGATTATCATCGGATTCTTTGGAGATTTTCTCCGCTCGATCCTGTGCAAGAATATCGCATGTGCTCGGTCACCTTCGGTGTAGCCTCAGCGCCCTTTTTAGCTTTACGCACGCTTCGCCAATTAGCAATTGATGAAGCTGCTGCATTCCCACTCGCCTCACAAGTACTTCTTAACGAAGTATTTGTCGATGATGTCGTTACTGGGGCTGATACAGTCGAAGAAGCTCTCATTCTTCAACATCAGCTCACTTCTATTTGCAAGGCAGGAACCTTTGAACTTCGCAAATGGACCAGTAATAGCTCCGAGTTCTTATCTCATTTGAATACTGACGAGTCAAACCATGACGATGCTCTTATTCTTTCGGCACTTGATATTGATACCTCCGTTAAGGTCTTAGGGCTTAAGTGGAACCCTAAGTCTGATATTTTCACTTATCAAACAGATGCAGTGGCCAATAATGCACATAAATGTACGAAGCGTAAAATGTTAGCAGAAATCGCTAAGATCTATGATCCTCTTGGATTCTTAAGTCCAGTGACATTGTTGGCTAAGCATTTAATCCAACTGTTGTGGGTATCTGGCTCAGGTTGGGATGATACTCCTCCGCAGGGAATCTGTGATTTATGGTCACGATTCATTGAAGAACTGCCGTTACTAAGAGACATTTCATTACCTCGTCATGTGCTTCCTAGCACGCATCAAGTATCACTTCATGGTTTTTCAGACGCCTCTGAAAAGGCATACGCAGCATGCGTATATATCCGCGTCGTTGACACGGACGGTAACATCAGTGTACATCTCTTAATGGGAAAAACAAAGGTTGCGCCTCTCAAACGTCTCACGATTCCGAGACTGGAGCTCTGCGCAGCTCATCTCTTGTCAAAATTGATAAAGAAAATTCTTAATACTTACAGTTCTGTTTTGACTTTCGACCAAGTCTACGCTTGGTCCGATTCTACGATCACTCTTGCCTGGTTGCGTTCATCCCCAGACAAGTGGCGAACATACGTGTCTAACCGCATTGCGGAAACGACAAGTAACGTGCCTGCCTCACATTGGCATCACGTCCAATCAGCGGATAATCCCGCAGACCCCGCGTCTCGTGGCATTCTTCCGTCACAGCTGAACCATCAACTCTGGTTCAAGGGACCAGTTTGGCTTACAAAAAACGAGTCTGAATGGCCTAAGAGTAACGTCAATTGTCATACTGACGAAGAACGTCGCAAGCATGTTCTTCTTACACAAATCAATGAACATAGAAACTTAGAGTTTATTGAACGATTTTCGTCGCTTCCAAAGATGCTACGCGTTATTTCCTACATGTTACGGTTCTTAAATAAATGCCGTAAGATAAATATTCCTGTAACAAAACACATCACGGTCGCTGAGACAAAACAGGCTCTCAGTCGAATAATTTCACTTGTTCAAAATGAACACTTTTCGGAAGACATCTCGCGTCTTAAAGACGACGACAGGTGTACAAAACGTCTTCAGAAACTTAAGCCTTTCGTGGACGATGCCGGACTCCTCAGGGTCGGCGGCAGGATAAATCGAGCTAACGTGCCATATGATGCAAAACATCAGATCCTGTTACCAAAAAAACATCATTTCACGAATCTTCTTATAGATTTCTACCATAGAACACATTTACATGTGGGACCTCAAACTTTGCAATTTGCCCTCGCACAGACCTACTGGATCCTGTGCGCTCGCGATGCTGTGCGGATGCGTACTCTCCGCTGCGTGTCGTGTGTTCGTGCTCGACCTGTCGCTCCACAGCCATCGATGGCTCAATTGCCTACTAACAGAGTTCGATCACTCCGTCCCTTTTTAAACACATCTGTTGATTTTGCGGGACACTTTTTACTTAAATCAAGCAAGTTTAGAAATGCCAAAATTTACAAATCATACGTATGCGTGTTTGTTTGCCAATCAACAAAAGCAATTCACTTGGAGTTAGTTCCCGACCTCTCAACCGAATCATTTTTAAACGCGTTGCGTAGGTTCATATCTCGGCGTGGTTATTGCAAAACAATTTGCTCCGACTGCGGACGGAACTTCGTAGGTTGCGATAGATATCTTAAAGAGCTCTACACGTTTCTACGAAACGAGTCAAATCAGACTGCTATAAACGACCAGCTGACCAACATGCAAATCACCTGGCAGTTTAATCCTCCGTATGCTTCGCACTTTGCCGGTCTTGTCGAACGAGCTGTAGGTAGTCTCAAAAGGCATTTACATCGTGTCATAGGCACGCTAAAACTAACCCAGGATGAATTTTGTACTCTGATTTGTCAAATTGAGGCCTGTCTTAATTCCAGGCCTCTCTGTCAACTTAGTAATGACCCATCGGATCCATTACCACTTACACCCGGTCATTTTCTTATCGGGGAAGCATTAACCTCTTTGCCAGAATTTGACTTGTCTAACGACAACCCAAACCGCCTCGCAAGATGGCAGGTTATCCAACAAGCTGTTCAACACTTTTGGAAACGCTGGAGCGTAGAGTACTTACACCAGCTACAACCGAGAGGAAAATGGTTCCACGACAATACTAACCCACCTCTTCATGAGGGTTCTGTAGTAGTGTTGATGGACAACACTCTACCACCCTTGCAATGGCGTCTCGCGCGCGTGCATCAGCTGCATCCCGGCGCCGATGGTATTACCCGAGTTGTAACTGTACGCATCGGTAATTCTCTCACTAAGCGACCTGTAGTTAAGGTCTGCCCATTGCCTACTGATTAGGTATTTCTTAGGTTATAGCATTACATGTTTTTTAGTCCTAAGTTAGCGTATTTCTTAGATAAAATAAGCATTATTTTATGGTCGGCGGTTATAATATAATATTTTTTTATTCAATTTAGGTTGAGGTAACAACACTTATGAACGTCAAAGAAGCTACGCCATCGGTTCGCAAACCCTACGGCGGGAGACCTTCCAGATTATAGGCTGGAATAACACATAGGGTACTTTTAATCCCGATATTACCACGGGAACGGGAACCACGCGTTTAGGGTGAAACCGCGGGCGGCCGCTAGTAAATAATAAACTATAAATACCAGTAATCGTTAAGGTAAAGCAACTTGCAGCCGATGGTGACATAAATTTACAGCAAATAAAATACTAACTACCAAAAAAAACTTCAAGCAAAAAACCAAAAATATACAAAAATACACACTTTCACCACCAACAAATTCAAAGGACGAAAATGTGCGACTTATTCTAACCAGTCTTAGAACCTACAGATCTGTTTGTAGTCCGTTTATTAGGTTGGTAAATGTTTGTAAACCATGTAATATATTTTATTGTTTAATGATGTTATTTAACTATATTGCATGCGGAATTTACTTGCTATTGTATGATGCATTTAACTTAAAACCATAGACTTGTAATCCCTTTATAAACATCGTGTAAAAAAACTGGCCAACTCTTGCAGGAGCTGCTTATTTTCTTTATAAAAAGTGATGAAATCTCTCACTAAAGCCAAGCCAACTCTAATGTTCCTTAATGCGATATCTCTATTGCAATAGTTAGGTATTATGTGACTTGGTCGTTGACTTGTGTCCACCAACATGTAAGAATGTTCAACGCCCAAGTCACATAAAACCTAACTTTATGGAATGAAAGTGGAGTGGACTGTAAAAACTCGTATAATACTGGTGATATGATTAGATTAAAAAATAACTATACAAGCTCGCGCCCGACAGTGGTTTGATACGAGTGTTGCGTCAGGCCTGTCTCACTTCCATACAAGCGGCGCAAAATCCCCGAGATATTTACCTACTATTCTGGAAAACAACCTATTTTCAACCTTTTGCATTGCGTATAGCGTTCATAGTACAATAACTGTCTGCCGTCTCGCTTCAATCTGTGACGGCTGTCAGAGGTACTACTTTATCCGTGAAAGTAATACACGCGAAGCGAGACAGATGGCGACACATGCGGATGCGTGAGCTGCGTGTGCGATAAGTCGAGCGAGTGCCAGCCTATTGAGACTAGTCAGGTGACCGGACGCTTGCATTTATCATACCTAAACTCGGGAGTGAAATTTCTGTACCGTAAGGTACTAATATATATTCTGTGGTTGCGAGTGCGCGGAAGCAAGAAGTTGTGTGTCGGCGGCGCCCGCCGTCCGTCGTACGCCGTCGGTAGGCCGTCGCTCGGCCGTCGTCGTTCAGCTACGCCGTGTGTGTCCGCCCCTCCTCGATGGGCACGGAACCGGTTGCTGCGGTGCTGTGGCCGGCAGCGGTCTCGTCTTGACCATCAAGGACAGGATTCCCCTTTCTCCCACCATCTATACAGAAAGGGGCACTGGCCCCAACAATATCAATATACACGGCAAAATTTTAATTAGCATAAATATTTTAGGGGATGTTAGTGCCCATCAATATGAAAAAAATCAGCTGTTCCATACAACAGTACAACATCGAGTCGACTGAAATGTATGGAACAGCTGGTTTTTTTTTCGCGATTCCATGGTTGGTCCCATAGTGAAAGTTGTTCATATTGATGGGCAGTAACATCCCCTAAAATATTTATGCTAATTAAAATTTAGCCGTGTATAAAAGACAGTTTCTTGAACCTCTTACTTTCCACTTTGTAAGTCGTCGTGAATAAGTATTTCACAGTAACTTGTTTTCATAAGTTAAGAAAGTGCAAGATTTTCATATGCAAACGTATATAAAAGACGTTTTCTCCAGAGAAATCCAGTATCACACCACCTTTTGTCAAAGTTAGTGTTAGCGTTCTGTCAAACTTGTCACAGCTGGGGAGACGCTGCGAAGTTTTATAGAGATAAAGTTTGGATTTTCCTTGCAATAAGTTGAAATGATTGTTGTGCGTTTGTTTTCGTAGACAATTTGAACTAATAGACAACATATTGGGAGCGAAGCTGAGTGCAAGGAGGTTTAGGGTGCTTCATTTGAACCAAGCAGAAAAACATACGGAAAGGAGAGGACCAGCGGATTATTTAAAGCTATGAATTTATTAAAAGTTTTTCTTTCATTCATTAAATTAGTATGAACACCATAGCAGCGCCTCTTTCGATCATTTATGGAACTAAAATTCAATACACATTTAACAGCAGCACTTAGACAGCTTTTGAAGGACGCTATAGTTTACTATTCGATTACCATAACAATAGTTTTCGATGTTAGGGGTACAGGGTGCATACCATCAACTTTAAGACAGTGATTCAAAAATAGCGCGATGCAGAATAGGTTCCTAAAATGAATTGCTTTCTTTCGTACAACGACCTTCTAAAAACTGGATCGCAAATGAATTGCTAAATGTGATGACGAAATAGAGATTTTTGTTTTAATTTTCCGTTATTTGTGTAATGTAAATTTTTTCTCACAATTGATTCTATTTGCGACTCCTTATTTATTTATTTATTTATTAGGAACACCAGCATTTGTTTACACTGTTACTTACACTAACTTAAAATAACATCTAGGTGCTAATTGCTAAGTGTAACAAATTTTAAAGGTGAACACCACATGCTCCTTACTGAATACTCCTTATTGAATTTACTCGCTAAGCTGAGAATTTCCACGTAGATATTTTTAATGGCTGCGTGGGTAGAATCAAAATACTGATACAGTTTGAGCCTTTTGGATTAAGCTTTTTGACGTCATAAAACTGTGACGTAAAAATTATCTCAATAATCTTTTGTTTTGCATTATTGGCTCATTTAGTTTTAATGGTTAATAATTATAATTTTACAGGCAGTGAAATATCGTTGTAACGATCTATTTCTTTTAAAAAATTTAACTCTCATTTCCACTAAACATTTTGAAATATTCTCCAACAAAGATTTCATCTATATTTAATAGAAAGCATCGTTACCAACTTGAAACAAAGCTATTGACGTTCAATCAATTTTCCGCTGTAGCACCTTCGCAGTAAAGTTCATTATAACAACTACTGATTGTCGTCGGCATTGTCTGGTTGATTTGTGCCGAGGCTGCAGACAGTGTCTCTTGACAGTTCACGGAAGTTTGCACCGTCAGCAAATAAAGTGAAAATTTTATTTTATAGTTTTCGCTATTGCACAGAAGCAAAATTTTTGTTGACGTAATTATTTACCTACCTTTTTATTGGCAAATATGCTAGTAAAATTAGCAAGTTATTCATTTACGTTAACCTCAGGACTGGAGACCCGATACCATATTATTCTGTGCCGATACTAATACCACAGAAGGGAAATATATAGACTGTGCTAATACATAACATTTTATAGTTTACTTTTGCGTGCAAGGTCTAATACGACATGAAGCGCATTTAATATTAACATCACGAATCATTAAACGTTTGCAATTTTCATTCAAAGCAGGCTAGACGAGTTTAGAAAAACTATTTAAAAAATTAAACCGACTTCAAAAAAACTGAATATACCTACCTTTTTTACCTACCTCTTGGCTGGCACCGACCTTAAAAAGGTAGGTAGGTATTTTACAGATATTACTTTTTACTTTTCCAGTTCCAGTAAACAAAAAGTATTTAAGTGAATGATGAGATGACACATGACACAGTTTCTCAATGAAAATTACATGGGCTTAGATAATGGGTGCGATTGTAAAAAGTTATTTAAAAAAAAATACACTGATTGATTGGAGGTTTTCTGGTTCTACCGTCAAGCTACTCTTTAGAGGTTAAGGAAGATTATCTGTTAAAACAGTTTTGGGAAATTGAACGTGAACCAGATTTACTCGAGAAGAAGCTGTCCAAAGAAGAGATTCGATGCGAGGAAATTTATGAGAGTACAACAATGAGAAATAGTGAAGGTCGATACATCGTTCGTCTACCATTTAAAGACTCAGATCCTAAATGTCGTTATGGTCGATCAAAAGATATTGCACAGAAAAGGTTTAATTTGTTAGAGAAGAAGTTTAAGAAAAATTCAGCACTACATGCAGAATATCAGAAGGTTATTGCAGAATATATAGACCAAAACTACTTAGAAGTTATTAAGGAAGAAAAAGAAATAAATAAACCTTATGCAGTTTATCTGCCCCATCATGCAGTAGTGCGTGAAGAAAAGGAAACCACAAAAGTAAGAGTTGTTATGGATGCATCGTGCAAGGGAGTCAATAATGTGTCACTCAATGACACATTAATGGTTGGACCTAAGCTGCAGCAGGATTTACGCCATATTTTGATGCGGTGGAGAACTCATCCCTATTGTGTATTAGCCGATATCGTTAAAATGTACTTACAAGTGATGGTTAATGAAGAAGATGTAAATTATCAAAGAATTTTGTGGCGTCCAACAGTTGAGTCTTCCATGCAAAATTTTAAACTATTAAGATTAACCTTTGGCACAGCATGCGCGCCATACTTGGCAGTCAAGACTCTTCAGCGGCTGGCCGAGGATGAGCAGGTTAAGAACCCATTAGCCGCGAAGATTACACTGCAGGATTTCTATATGGATGACTTATTAACTGGCTGTGAAACTGAAGAAGAAGCCATTGATATTTACGTAGAAATGAACAATTTGATGAAAGCAGGTGGATTCCGGTTACAAAAATGGTGCAGTAACAGTAAAAAATTATTAGACCATATTGAGATGAATAATCAACAGTCAAACGAATCCTTTATCTTTAAATCTAATGATACAATCAAAGTTTTGGGCATTTCGTGGAATAAAAACTCGGACAAATTTGAATATACATATAAACTACTGGAACTTGCTGACTCTGTAACAAAGCGTCAAGTATTGTCAGATATTGCGAGACTGTACGATCCCATGGGTTGGATCGCGCCTGTTTTAATAAATGCTAAGATATTTATGCAAATACTCTGGAAATCAGGGCTTAGTTGGGATGAGAGCTTGACACCGGAGTTACTAGACGAGTGGCTTCGATTCAGGGAAGATTTAAATCAAGTACAACATGTTCAGATTCCGCGCTGGTTACAGGCAAAGAAAGATGATACAGTCGAACTTCATGCATTCGCAGATGCTTCTCAAATGGCTTATGCGGCAGTCGTATATGCAAAACAAATAGATAAGGATGGCAATACTCACGTAAATATAATATCAGCCAAAACTAAGGTTGCTCCAATAGAAAAAGAAATATCTATCCCAAGAATGGAGCTGTGTGCTGCGTTGCTTGCTACCAAGTTAATATTTGAAGTCGCTCAAGTATTGCACGTTCCTAAAGACAAATTATTCGCATGGTCCGATTCAACTATAGTGCTAGCATGGATCCGAGGAGAGCCTAATCGTTGGAATACATTTGTGAGCAACAGAGTGTCTGAAATTCAAACCATGCTAGAACCAGACCAATGGAATCATGTCACCACAAACCAGAACCCAGCAGACTGTGCGTCGAGGGGTATATCAGTCGATGAACTAATACATCATGAACTGTGGTGGCATGGACCTGAAAGTATACAACAAAATAATAATTACAAACATAGTTTAGAGTTTACAACTGACCTTGAAGTGAGATCAAAAAAGACCTTTGCAACTGCAGTACAGACTAAAGAAAATTTTATATGGCAAGACTATTCTAATTTATCAACAATGTTACGGATTTTTTCATATTGCAGAAAATTTCTAAATTTAAGAGAGCCTAAACAATCAAGAATTTTGACGGGTAAAACAATTACATTTAAGGAAATGAATGAAACTTTAAAAGCATGTGTCCGAAGAAATCAAGAATTCTATTTTGAGGACGATATTAAACAGATAAGAACTCTTGGAAGTGTTACAAAAAAGAGCCAGTTGCATGCTCTTAGCCCGTTTTTAGACGATAACGGGTTGTTAAGAGTAGGCGGTCGAATAGATCAAGCTTCAGTTCCGTATGATAAAAAACATCCGTTAATTATGCCCGCTGAGAGTTATCTCACTGGGTTAATAGTTTCGGATGCACATCACAAGACACTTCATGGGGGACCACAGGTAATGATGAATTTTTTAAGAAGTAAGTTTTGGATTATACGTATGCGAGAAAAGGTAAAAAAGTGTTATAGAGAGTGTACAACCTGCATCAGATATTCACGGCAAAATAATAATCAATTCATGGGTCAACTTCCCAGCGCGAGACTAACTCCTGGTAAACCTTTTCGATTATCCGGAGTAGATTTCACTGGACACATAAATATCAGGTTTTCACCTGGTAGAGGTTCAAGAGCTTACAAGGGTTACATCTGCCTTTTCGTTTGCATGTCTACCCGAGCAATCCATCTAGAAGCGGTGTCAGATTTGACTGCCAATGGATTTATAGCAGCCTTCCGAAGATTCGTGTCGCGCAGAGGCCACTGTCAACATCTATACTGTGATAATGGGACAAATTTCGTTGGATCTGAAAAGGAACTCCAAGAAAGGTTAACGAGAGCAAAATCACAGCTGCCAGATGAAATTGCCCACTTACTTGCAAATGATGGTACCACCTTCCACTTCATACCGCCTCATGCGCCGAACTTTGGAGAGCTATGGGAAGCGGATGTCCGTTCAACGAAGGCACATCTAAAAAGAGTCATTGGAGATGCTACACTTACCTTTGAAGAGCTGACAACGGTATTGACCCAGATCGAAGCATGCCTTAATTCGCGCCCGATGTCTTATTTAAGTGATAATCCGAATGATCCGATGCCTTTAACTCCAGGTCATTTTTTGGTTGGAGAACCGTTGGTTATAATACCCGAGGAAACCTATGACGAACGTTCCATTTCAAGCTTGCAGAGATGGAAACTTACTCAAAAAATGGTAAATGATTTCTGGAAGAAATGGTCGAATGAATATTTAGTGACTCTAAATCAAAGATATAAATGGTCTACCAGAAAACCTGAGCCAGAAGTAAATGATGTTGTAATTATTAAAGATCATAATTTACCGCCAGCCAAATGGTTGTTAGGAAAGGTCATTGAAAAACATCCTGGCAAAGATTGTATAACAAGAGTCGTGACTATTAGGACTAAAAACGGGGTTTGTAAACGCCCTTGTAATAAATTGTATTTTTTGCCAAAGTCGGAAAATGTTCAGTAAAGTTTCTGTTATTTATGTTATTTAAAAATTAGGTGATGGGTATAGTTGCTTAGTTATTTTTTTTAGATTTATCTACCCTAAGTCTTAATTTAAATGATGTTCATGTTCACATAGTGTGTTGATTGATTATTATGTTTTCAAGTAGTGTTATGGTGGGCGGTTTTCCTCCATTATGTCTGCTAAATAATTGAACAAGTTGATGAGTATTGTGTAGTCGTAAAGGACGGAGTCCTTTGGTGGGCGGGATGTTTGGAATGATAACAAAGTTAAGAAGGAAAAATACTATATGTGTATTATGCCTATATTATTTGAAAAACAATAACATAAAATTAAATCTATAAATTGTAATTAACTTTTAACATTCATAAACTCGCCCATCAAGTAAAATAAATATGAATACAACACACCGATTTAGTTCCTAAAGTTGTCAATAGATGGCGCTGTGCCTTTTTGCATCGCGCTATGGTTTTGCTTGCGCCTGAGCATATGTAATGTTAACGTTTAAAATTAAAATGAGTTCAACAGCAGTGTGTGGTTTGATTTTCACAGCGCGCAGCGACATCTGGTGCCGAAACAAAAAAATATATATACAATATAATATAATATATACAAAAATACACCTCCTTTTTTGAAGTCGGTAAAAATGACTACATTATGTCTAAATTTGCAAAAATTGCAAAAACTGTTCTTGCTGCTGGCGTAGGTTAGGTACAAGATCTCCTAGGATAGAATGTAGTTCACCACGGGGCCCAAAATTGCGGGTGTTAACGGATCTAAATGCATCGGATCTACGGTAAAAAAACGAGCACGGAAAAGTATTCAAAAATTATAAATGCAATAGGTACTGATTTTGGCCGCTCAATCTATGGATCAACCATAGTGCAAAACCAGTGCAGTAAGCTTAGCTTGCTGCGTATACTACTCGTTGTGTATCGAAATAAATTACTTTTCTTTCTTTCTTTCTTTCTTTGCTATCGTGTTACTGGGATAAAAATATCATAGCGTAAATTAAAGTTTTTTTTTAAACCTATTTATCATCCTTAAGATAGAAACCTCAAAACCGTTTACAGAACTCATCATTATCACCTCAGAAAATATATCATCTATCACATCATATTTTATCAGATTGCAAATAAAATGTTGTATAATAAATAACGTATATTTATTTGCTGTCCGTAAACAAGATGATCCGATGCCAACTGCCGAGTTATTGCCTCGATATACATTTACATATAGTAAAAAGCACTATGGGAATAATATTATTTTGAAATCTTAGTGTACAGGTGTTATATGGGGACATTTTACGTACAGTGACCCTAATATTGAAATATATTTCATTCATAACGCAGACATCTGATTTTAGAGATCCGTTCAGATACAAAAATATTTTAAAATCACATAAATAATTTAGATCTAAGTTTGGAACTTGGGTCATGGATGCCGAGTTATTGCCTCGATATACATTTACATATAGTAAAAAGCACTATGGGAATAATTATTATTTTGAAATCTTAGTGTACAGGTGTTATATGGGGACATTTTACGTACAGTGACCCTAATATTGAAATATATTTCATTCATAACGCAGACATCTGATTTTAGAGATCCGTTCAGATACAAAAATATTTTAAAATCACATAAATAATTTAGATCTAAGTTTAGTTTGGAACTTGGGTCATGGATGCCGAGTTATTGCCTCGATATACATTTACATATAGTAAAAAGCACTATGGGAATAATTATTATTTTGAAATCTTAGTGTACAGGTGTTATATGGGGACATTTTACGTACAGTGACCCTAATATTTAAATATATTTCATTCATAACGCAGACATCTGATTTTAGAGATCCGTTCAGATACAAAAATATTTTAAAATCACATAAATAATTTAGATCTAAGTTTGGAACTTGGGTTTGGAACGATAACGGATAAATATACTTAACTTAGGTATATAGTTTTCTTTAAAATACATTGTATGGCAGGCAATTTGTGATATTTGGCCGTATACAAACGACATGTCGCCAGTTCAAAAATGCTCGCGGTTTTGTAAAATGTCGAAGGCAAATTGATAAAGGTCGGTTAAAGTAACGGACAACTCACCTACTTATAGGTGCGAGGAGCGAAGCGACGAGCGTGTTCGCGAGCCAAGCGAGCGAAGCGAGCGTGCTGCGGCAGCGGCCGGCAAAGCGCTGAACCGACGACGGTTTTATTCTTTTACATAAAACTGAGTACTTCAATTAGCCACGACATTATGGAGATGGCGTTTGCATCGTCAATGGTATATTGTGGCATAATATTATATATTGACAAATGACTAAATATTGTGCTAATCTTAACTATCTTTAACCGACCTAAAACAAAGGACGAGGTTTTCTATTTGTTAGAATCGCTTATTTGAGTAGCCATTTTGACTAGTGACCACGTTGACTTACCAGATTTCCGTTTCAAACTTTCATCCTAATATACCTACTTACTATTAAGACTTATTTATCAAGCCGTAGCCATTTATTATTTTGACATAGTTACCTTAATTCTTCTTAAAATTCGAATTTTAGGGTTCCGTAGTCAACAAGGAACCCTTATAGTTTCGCCATGTCCGTCTGTCGGTCTGACCCCAGTCTTATAGACTCTTAGTACTAGAAAGCTGTAATCTGGCATGAATATACATTTTATTACGCCAACAAAGTGGTAAAGTAAAATTTTGAAAAATATTTTTTTTAGGTTACCTCCTCTACACGTGAAGTGGGTATGTAATTTTTTAAAAACGTTGTGGGTTTGAAAAGACAGTTTTTTGATTGAGGCATCTGTTTGTGAATTATTAAGCTTTAAAGTGCAAAATTTTGTTAGAGTCAAGTGTACCCCCCCCCCCCCCTACCAGCCAAATGGTTGTTTCGTGAAAAAATTCAAGATAGTAGTACATATGACGAAGTTAAAAGGAAAACTATCACAGCTAAGTATATAAGTAGTAGGCTTTACAAGTTTTTGAGATATAACACATTTTCAAAAACCGCAAATATAACTTTGTCATTCATACGAGTACTATGAAAAACAAAGTAATTTTTTCTGGCAAAAAATGACAGTGGTATTTTTGCTAGGTGTACGTAATCGGTACGTTAAGTGGGTACGGAACCCTTCATGAGCGAGTCCGACTCGCACTTGGCCGATTTTTAAGATTTGGATTAGCTTTAGAAATAATAAATGTGAAATTCAAACTGAACCCTTTGGAAATAAAATCGTTCTGTTCAATAGTATTTTTATTTCTCTTTCACAAATATAATACTTGTAATCCTTTTGACAGAGACAAATCGGTAGATTATGATTTAGGGGCACACAATGTGATTAATACTCGTATACTGAGACTATTGAAAGATTTGTTGTGAAAACGATTTTCGAGCGAAATGCTGTGTTAAATAATGGTTTTTCGTTGCTTCGTTTGAAAGAGTTTTGTCTTGTTATCTATACTAATATTATAAAGAGGAAAGATTTGATTGTTTGTATGTTTGTTTGTTTACTACTGGAACGATTTAGAAAATTCTTTCACCATTAGAAAGCTACATTCTTTCCGAGTGACAAAGGCTATATTTTGTCCCGATATTCCCACAGGAACGGGTACCACGCGGGTGAAACCGCGAGGAACTGCTAGTGTAGTGATAAGATTACGTATTGGTTTAGTACGCCTCGTGTAGTCTTTCATACTCATCACCATCATCATCATTATCATGTCATTTGATTCCACACAGCTGGGGCACCAGGGGGCGGGGCAGGGGTTAGAACCGCCCAGCCCTGACACGAAACCTATTAGGCTTGGCGGGAGGGCTGGGCGCGGCGAGAGACAGACATTGTCTGACTGAGTTCAACATGCCGTTAGCGGTATACGAAAAGACTGTATTTGCCCTCACTATAAACAAAAAAAAAGGCCTTCCTAATGGATGGATAAAGAGTATGGATCACGCGGGGCCAATGCGGGTTCACTAATCCTTTCGAAACACGTAGGAGCTCGAAATAATAAATTTTTGGTCACCCATCCCGCAACTGGCCATTGCAAAAGTTGCTAAGCCTCAAAAATCTCTGGCCAAGCGCGCTAACCACTTCACCGCGTGCTCCTCTCCTTTTCATACACATGCTAGTATAAAAAAAACCCAACACGAACCTATTTGTGCTTAGCGAGACAAAGTTCCTTTCGTTTGATAGCTTAGATAACAAACTTAATTCACTGTAAGTTCAGAAGATATGCTTAGGTTGAGTTGCATGTACTCGTAACTTTGATGTACGAAGACTCTGACATAGTAAGTACTGACTTATCCCCCTCATGTTAGTTCTGAATACGAGCTATAACGAACTTACCTGAGAATGCTTCTGTTCATAAAGTGCAAGCCACACTGCTAGCTGGTGAGCAAACTATAGTATAGTCCTCCTTATCGTATCTGATAACGGCGATACTTATTTAAATAATGTTAAATTGGAATTCAATTATATTAACATTATTTATTTAGACGACCGATTTGGCGCAATGGTTGGATACCTGCCTTCTGCGCCAAAGGTCTCGGGTTCAAAGGTATTTAAGTATATATCTATCCGATATCAAGTTTTTCATGATACAGTTTCATAATGAAATTAACATGGGCTTAGATAATTGGTGTGATGTAAGAAGTTATTTATTTATTATGGTAGTGCCGTGTACGAATCTTTGTCACTAATTAGTTTTTAACTATATTTAAGTATAATATTAACTTTTTGTAGCAGCTAATATTATGACAACACTGAAGCTTGTAAGTTTCAAATGTATTTTATTTAACCTTGTATTTGGTGTATGTATGTACTTGCAAGCTGTCTTTAAATAAATAAATAAAACTATATTACTAACTGGTAAGTACCTGAGTTTTGAGAAGCGCCGTGTAAGAAGAGTCATAATATTTGTATGAAAACCAAAGCAGCGTCTCTTTCGGTCGTATAAGAAACTGAAATTCCATACATATTTGACAATAGCAATTTGACAGCTTTTGTAGGACGATATAGTTTTACTATTTGATTACCATTATAAAAATAATTATTATTATGATAGTTATTTTATGCTAGGGGCTACTGATGTATGAAAAGTGGTAAAACGTCACATCACCCGCTTGTTAACTCGTTCGCTAGCTGGGGGTGTGGCTCGAGCTTTATTGTTAATATTATTAAAATTTATATCTAAAAGGAATGTACAAAATCGTAAGGAATAACACCGGATCCGACACACAGTGATTAAAAGTTTTTATAATGAAACAACGGATAATATAATACTGCAATAAGGAAACTAATAAACAGTTCAATTTACTTTTTCAACAATTATTCTTCAATACCAATATTTTTTTTACCAAAAAGTAAAGTAATTTAATGGTATTTATTATATTTCAATTTAACATGAATATTGGAAATAGTATTGACTTATAATTAATTGCACGCTAGTCAGATCATCATGTTTTATTAATGATCGGAGTTGTTTACTGTTGGTTCCGCTAATTAGTCAATTTTACATCATTCATGGCTTTATGAAACAATACAGTTTGTTGTTGTTTTTGAATGAATCAGTGGAATTATATACTCTATTTATTATTTCAAAAGGCAAGTTGTTTACAATTTACAAAACAAAAATAAAACAAGGACTTTTTTATCCACAACGTGGTAGCACTTAGCCTTCATCACCCCTGATGCTAAATGGTGATAAGGCTGAAGGTGGAAGCGCAGTATTCCCGGAACCCTCAATCACTGAAGAACTGGCTATATTATCTCTAACTGTCGGATTACAATAATGTTGAAAACATCATTGTTATGGCGTCCGATATTTTTGACAGATTTGAAACGTTCTATAGACAAAGACACAACTTTTGAAACTTTTAAGCCAAAAGTGTTTATCGCGATATTTATTTAAAAGATGTAAAGAATTTAACAGATTGTTATAATTTATAATTGCCAGTTAACAAGTGGATTTTGATTTTATCATCAATGTTTAAACACTTAAAAAACCTCTCTACTCCTCCTTTCAATAGGTATATCAACTGAATTCGGCTGTATACAGGAAGTATTTAACCCTGTATATGCATATCTACATAATGTTTTTTCATGTTTCGACCCCTATTCATAAGTTCCTAATTTCCAGCTCATAGGCAGATAGAGCTAGATCTCCTAGATTAGTAGGTAGGACAGATGATGGAATATCGGATTCATATCATTGGATAGTAGGAACACATGTACTTACACCATGTCCATCCATGTTCCACCATCCTAATGTTAGCAGGGTTTTGTGATTGCGAATGTTTTATTTTTAAACATGTTATATAAGATGCTTATTTTCAAAATTTTACAAGCAAAAAGTTTGGCAAACAAACACCAAACAAAACCACAGATGAAATACTAACGCCCGAATTCTCAAACGCAAATCATCTTTGGGAGCGTCTCAAACATCATGGCATCTCTTTCATACGTTTGACATTTAAAGTGACAGGGCGATGTTTGAGACCATGAAGCTCGACTTAATACTGAGGTAACTGGAGAGTGCAGTACGAACAATTTTTTTGAATACCACAAATAACACAGTGGCTGTCTTCCGTCTCACCTACACTTTAAAAAAATACGTATGGTCATATGAGACAGCTGACAGCCACTACATACATAAATGTCAAATTTGCTGGCGACACTTTTTTATTCAGGGTGAGAGCTCCAGTTACCTCAGAGTATTAAGTCAAACTTCATGTTTGAGACGCTCCCAAAGATAAGTACTATTCGGGCATGAGTCATCTTGTTGTTAGCGAAGATCACCTAAACATTTTTAAACATCTTTAGCGGCGTTGTGCACTTTTGTGATAGGTAAAAAATGTTAAACTCGCGTCAGGACACGTGACCGTCAGCTCGAAATTTCGTAAGACGGACACGTGACCCGATCGAAAAACTGTTACAATGTCATTAGAATACGAAAGCTTTCGCCACTGTTTCCAAAGTTGTAATAGCTCAAGTTAGAAAACGGGCGGCATTGAAGCCAGAAGACCTCGGTTCAAATACAATTCAAAAAGTTCAAATGAAGTTAAAAAAGTCTAGGAAGCCCTTTGCACTTCTGATGGCACTCCCGGTGTGCAAACCGTTGTTTTTTCCGCCGCTTCCATAATGTAAAAAAATTGTAATGTATTCGTTTAAATGTGAGTGTTATATATACGTAGAATAGAAATGTGGTTTATTTAAATTTATTGTTTTTACACAGCTAAACATCCAAACTTTCGCATTTAAAATACTGTAAGATTAGAAGTGAAAGAACTCACCTAATAATCTTACTTTCACTTGCACAATATCGGAATTATTTATTAGTAATTTATTAAAAAAACATCAGTTCTTGTATTTTTACGAATACTTTATTAGTTCTGGAGTTGTACTGAACTTAATTTATTTAGCAAACTTAACGAAACTCGAGTTATTTCAAATAATATGGCAAATGGAGTGCTTTAATGAGTTTTCTCTAAGTCTGTACTCAAGTGAAGTATGTTTTCTTTTTTAAGCGAAGCCGATAAGAAATAAAGGGACGGGGAGAGTCCATTTGCGAATTCTATATTTCCAATTAAGTGAAGTTTATTCTATTAATGCGGACTTGATATTACTGGAATATCAACGGCCTACGTTTTTCTGTAAAACAAAATACAATTATTTTTTCTAATACACGGTATTTTTTAAAACCCCGGATAATTTTAGGGATTATTCTACTCATGAAAACAAACAACTTATTATTATGGGGCCAAAACTGAAATCGCAAAAAAATTATCCGCTTTTCCTACAAAAGTGAAATAATATTTAATCAAAATGTATAGAACAGCTGATTTTTTTTCGCGATTACAGTTTTGGTCCCATAATCAAATTCTTTTCATGAGTAGAATAATCACTAAAATAATAAAGGCGATAAAAAATTACCGCTTATAAAACTCATGAATTTCATTTAACAACAAATATTAATATTATCATTCTTTTCGAATTTCCCTGTAATGCTGTAAATTACATAGTTACACTGAATACAGGCATGGATCATAATTACCTTTTCAAATTACGGCGATTTTGTACTAGCATCACAGCTCTTAACTCGAAGCTATACCAAGCGCCTCAAAAGGAAAGATAATATCCTATAAGGAGGAATTAAGGAGGAGATGTCCCTGCTGAGGGCCACACTCTACACCGATGAAAGACTGGAACTCTGTTCATAGTGAAAAGCACTGATTGCAAATTTCAAAACCGAGAAAAAAAAATTACGGCAGAATATATGCCGAGGGCATAGGCCTCCCCCAAGGATCTCCACAACGATCGGTCCTGCGCTGCCCGCATTCAGCGTTCGGCTGACATGATGATGATGATGATGATATGCAGAGGCAGCAGTTTACTGAGAAGAACAACAACGTTGCATGAATAGTAGTTTTAATAAGTACCTAAATTAAAAACGCGCGGGTACTTTTGACCCTCTGACGCTGGGTTAAATAGCCCAATTTGAATCGCTGGGTATTAGCTGCAATTGCAATTGCAATAGCAGCCAGTTTAGAACATGAATTCTAACTCGGGTATCATTTTAAACGTGTGAAAGAGCAGCATAGGACCCTGAAAAAATGCGACGATTTTTTTAAACAAAAAAACAAACTGTAATAAATAAAATTGATTTCACTTTTTCTGTTTGAAGTAGGTAGTAGGTATAAAATAGCTTAGGTCAGTCGTCGGTTAAAGTGAGTTATTGAAAAGATTTTTTTTCATTTGCAATAGAGGCTTAGTTTTATCTCAAATTGAAATCCTAACAGGGTCATTGTAGACTGCAATTTTAAATTCAATTTTGCTTTTATTTGAAACTGAGATTGACATGACTGTGTTTTTCAGGTTTTCTTACTGTGTGAACAATATATTATTATGTATGTTTTGACTTCAAAGGCAACACTGAGAGAATTGTTAAAAGAGAAAGTAAGAATGGGATTTTTTTGGATAAAAACATGCAGTAGTCATTTCTAACTCCTAATGGTGTTATTGTTGATCGAAGCTCCTAATACGTCTCACAAACCGTTTTTAAAAATCTAATCAAAGAGGATGGTTTAAAAGTCACCACTGATATAATGTAGATGGGAGAACCTATTAATATTAGGCTGTGCTTCCGCTGCCGGTACCGGTTCCCAAAAAAAGTTGGAACGGGAACCGATGGTCTCCAATAAAAAATAAAATAGTAGATTGTATTACAAGGGAGCAAAATAATATCGATGGTGCTATTTTGAATCCAGAGCGCAGTGAAGGATTCTAGAGTAGAATCTCGAGCGCAGCGAGGGATTCTAAAGTAGAATCTGATCTGAGTAGATACTGAAAACATCGTTGTTATGGCGTCAGACTTAGATAAGATAGTGGTAGCTCGCTAGGCGGACTTTGATCAAGCCCAACCACCAACCAAACCGCATACATTATGTATCCTCACTGGGAATCGAAGCCGGGACCTTTGGTTCTGATACCGGTGGTGTATACCACTACACCACAGATGCCACTACATTTTAGATTTACACTACACTACACTAGATTTTCCCAAATAGCCAGGCAGCTCTTGACGCCTTAAACTCGAATATCATAAAAGTAAAAGACTGAAGAGTAAAAGACTGAAAACTAAAAACAAGCTGAATGATCTGAGCAATGTCAAGTACTTAGTATAAAACAAAACAAACAACTTTTTGATTAATTTATAAATAAGGTCCACTTGCAACTTTGCTAATTCTCTTGATAATTTTAACTTATCCCCGATTAGACAAAGAAGGTCATAAAAATAAGAATAATAAAAAAAATGCAATCCAGCCCGAATAAACTAACTTACTGTTGACTAGCAATTTAACTAAACAGTGCCGTTATGCTAACGGCTTAAATGATAGACAGTTAGAATGACCAGTGGGCTACGAAACATTAACAGTTAATTCCTGTTTAAATCAACAAATCCCTTGAAAACTTCGAGATTTCCCGTGTATTTTTATTTAAACACTCGTTTAAGTACTCTTTATGTGGATATTAAAGTCTGCGCAAAAAGTTGTGCCAGGCCTTTTTCATTTCCCTCCTGTCTCAACATCCGGTTTTTATTCCTCTAAAGCCCTCGTCATTGATAATGCACACAGAGGGTATTAATTTCCAGCATTGAAAATTAGTACTAAAATATACGGTTGTAATATCTATATTTTTCTTGCAAGATGGGATAGTTACCAGCTCTCGACACTTAATTTTGTGATAAGGATAGCAGTTAATTAGGGGGAAAATTGTAAAGCCTCAAATTTATCATTTCGGTGGGCGTAACTTAATTTTCTTACAGTTTATTTTCGATCATAACACAAAAACTGTTACTGATATAGGTTAAATAATTATATTTTTGAAATTGTGATTAGTAGTATTCTATGATAAATGTAATTTAATAATTGTATCTACCCAGTTTGATATATGGTATGTAAAATTGTATGTGTTCGAAGAATCATCCTCATTTCGGTGAACCGAAACAAAAACCACCACCTTTGAACAAAAATATTTCAGCATAGAATGACTCTAGCTTCTATCTTATGCGCTCGTAGCCTACGAAATAGAACCGCCTAATCGTTGATCGTGCACCACTTTCTGCGTTTTCTTGCAATTAAATATTAATTGAAAGTTAAGTTGATTCCCACGTTAACAGTGCAATTTCAAAGGCCTCGAGGGCTCTTGGGTTTGTTATGCGCAGCTCCGAAATCAGGCCAAGACTCTAAAAATTCTGTACTGCTTATTCGTACGAAGTCATTTGGAGTTCGCTTCTCAGGTCTGGAGCCCCAGATATCAAACTTATATATCCCGTATTGAGGCTATCCAAAGGAGGTTTATGAAATTTTTGTGCTACCGTACCAAAGAACGATATGACACGAGCCGTTACGATGAACTGTGCAAAAAAAATCATATACTTCCATTACAGATGCGCCGTGATATTGCTGATTTAGTCTTTCTGAGCAAAATTGCTACTGGCGTTACTGATTGTCCAGAGCTCTTATCCAAGTTCACGCTTAGAGCCACCTCCAAGCCTCTTAGGTTTAACACTCTTTTATACACCGCCCCTGCTTCTTCAAACTATAGACAGAACTCTTTTCTTTGGCGAGCAAGCAATAATTTTAATATTCTTTCGAAAAAGGTAAATCTTGACCTATTTAACACGAGCGAGGCGTCGATTAGGCGTATTGTTAGCAGCTTATTTTTTAATGATAGCTGCGAAATACAATGTGTCACCTAGATATTAATGATATTACTCATATTTTTAAGTTATGAATGTCTGTGTATTCAATAGTTAGGCTAGGCTAGTTTTCAATTATTTACTGTGTTTTATTTGTGAAGACCTGTAAATGGCTTTATGTTTTTATTTAAGCTTTTTAATGTTTTAGGTTAAGCAGTTGGTTTTCTAATAAATAAATAAATAAATAAATAAGTTTTTAAATTTTAGCAATTATGTTAATTTGAGTGACTAGTTTCATTCATTTCGGTATGAGTTCATTTCATTTCGGTGTTAGTTCATTTCATTTCGGTGGATAGATATATCATTTCGGTGTGCGACAGTTTCATTTCGGTGCGCAATTGTATCATTTCGGTGAAATTACAATTTTAAACACGTATATCTTGTGAGTATCTATTAAGATTTTGATGCCATTCAATACAAGTATCAAGGGTTACAAGAAAGACCATTATTTTTTATTTATTTTTTTTTTATTTTTATTTAAATAATTTAGAGTCAAAACTTAAAAAAGCCTGATAATAAAAAAATTAAAAGAAATGATATTAAAATGCCTCATGTTGAGATTAACTCATAACGGCACTGTTAAGTTACATTGCTAGTCAACAGTAAATTAGTTTCCCATTCAGGCTGGGATGCAAATTTAATTATTCTTATTTTTATGAGCTTCTTTGTCTAATCCCCTGATCCCTATAAGTGCTTTTTAATGCGTTGATTGTTCAATGAAAAAGAAACTTACGTCGTTTTCAGTCATTAAAAATAAATTTTATTCAATATATGTACTAATGGATGAGTTAGAGTGGGTGAGTGAGTAGTTAGTACAGTAGAAGAGTGTTTCTTTGGGTACACTATGAAAAAATACTAATAAGTACATCCCTATTTTGACCGATTTCAAAAAGAAGGAGGTTATCAGTTTGAGCTGTATGTATGTGATACCATATTTTATTTTTATCCACATTTTGTCGATTTCAGAAAACAGGTACCTACTTTTTAAAGTCGTTTTAACTTTTCTCTTGTAATGAATACTAATACCAAAATAGTTACAATACCATCCATTCATTGTTGATATTAGTTAAATAAACAAAAGCGCTTTAACAACGTTGGAGCATAAACTATAATAATAATTAATTGTATAGACATTATTATCATATCTTCCTTAACACAATATAGTAATAGTATTGCTGTTCGATTGCTCACTATCGATAGTCGGAATATCGATAGGAATGTCGATAGGTACTGTCGAAAGCGTTATGACATCCATACTATGCCAAGCTATCAATAATATAATCACATTCTGTGCTATCGATAAACATAATACGTACATCACACTACTTTACCCCGAACACGAAAAACACTCATTCTCGTAATAGTATTATTTTGTATGGAAACCAGTGCCTTTGATAGATTTAGTAGCATTGAGATTTTAAATTATTTTTATGCATTCAAAGTACCTATATGAAAAATGTGATATTAAAAAACCACGAGCCCTGCAAGTTTTCCGGCGGACTTTCCTATTAGCTTTAGTAGCATTTTGACGGTTGATATAGTTTACGATAGAGTACTGTTAGAAGATATAGTTTTTCTTGCATGTGGTACGGGTAGTAAAATCGTTATCATACCTGTACCCCTAGGAGTACCCCTAGGGGTACAGGTATGATACCAAGTGATTACCATAGTCATTATGGTAATCGAATAGTATACTATACCGTCTTTCAAAAGTTGACAAAGTGCTGCTGTCAAATATGTCATCATCATCATCAGCCTATTAACGTAAAATATGTATTGAATTTCAATTCCATATACGACCAAAAGTCCCAACTGCAGAGAATATGTAGAGACCGGAACATATCTCGTAAGCCAAAGATAAAATTGGTTAAATCTCTAGTGTTTTGCATCTTCAGCTACGGCTCCGAAACGTGGACGTTAAAGAAGACCGACCGAGATCGCATTGACGCTTTTGAGATGTGGTGCTGCAGGAGAATGTTACAAATACCGTGGACTGCATTCCGAACTAACGAGTCTATCCTTCGAGAGCGCAAGGCTATCCACTTCCTGTCTCCAACAGATTCTGGAATCCAAATCCAAAAAGATGGACACAACCTTGAACAACTGATGGTCACTGGCAAGGTCGATGACTAACGGGCGAAAGGTTGAAGCCCAACAAGGTGATCTGACCAAATCCGCTCAACGCTGAACACCAAGCTGCACGATGCACTCCACGACGACCACGAAATCGATGGAGGGGCATCATCAAAGAAAAATTAACTTCCCATCGGGGGAATCACGACCCTCAGTAATGAGGAACATGATGCGAGGAGGAGGATACGACCAAAAGAGGCGCTGCACTATTATATGCTATTATGTAATCGCAATTTGTTTTTTGTGTGACTTTTGTTTGTTCATGTTGTCAATGTCAACTTTTTTTTTGTTTATGTTTGTCTATTCTCAACTATCTTTATCAGCCCTGGCCCCTAAGGCTTATGTTATGAATATTATTCAGTTATGTGTAAAATTAGTGCTTGTACAAATTATGCTTTTTATATATATTCAATTGGTACTGGTATCTGTATTCAGAAAACGTTACTCGCACAGGCCCTGCCAGAATGACAGCGTTGTTGTGGGATGACCTCTCACCCTGCAACAACATTATGCTGAGGCAGGCTCCTGATTGGCCCATCACAGCCACTGTTTTAAACTGTGTAATTGTTAAATTTTTTGTTGTTTTGAGTTTTTAGTGTTTTTTTTTGTGTATTTTGTAGTGAAATTTTTGTTTTTTAATTTGTGAATGTTTGTGATGTGTCAATAAATGTCTTTCTTTCTTTGTTTCTTTCTTTCTTTCTTTTTTTCTAATACGACCACGATAGCGGTTACCATAACGACAGTTTTTCGTGCTACGGCTACTGTTCTTCGAGGTCAACTATCGATATGATAGTCCGTCCGCATCACTATTCACCTATTTACTAAGTAATTGTAAGGAATGTTGTAACAATGTTCATACAATTTAATAGACATGTACAAGCATGAAAGGTCTAGTTTTGATGTAATTATTTCGGTTATTAATTTAAGCATAACTTTGTTTTGCCTTTTATATTATTGTTGGTTCAGAACTTTGTAACTAACTGAGACATTGTGAATTGTTATAGATCTATTTCTTGAAAGAGGTCGCCGAGAGGAATTTCCAACAAGACATTCTTTACTGACGTTTATTAAAAGCTACAAGAAAATACTGGAAAATTCGAGTCGCTCGCAACATAATTTATTGTTATCGTGACCGTATTTCTTTGTATGAAAACCAGCGCGCGGCGCCCCTATCGGTCGTATCGAGAACTAAAATTCAATTACCACAATTCAAATACCACAGATGCTGGAATTGCACTTCTTAAACATATCCTTGACGCTTGGGAGGGTAGGCAGGACGTAATTGGTGTATTCTGTGACCTTTCCAAAGCTTTCGATTGCGTTGATCACCAAACTCTTATAATGAAGTTAGAACATTATGGTGTCTCGAAAAAATCAGTTAACCTTTTGCGTTCATATTTGAGTAATAGAAATCAAAAAGTGATTGTTAATAATACTGCGTCCTCTGGAGCCCCCATTATAATGGGCGTGCCCCAAGGCTCAATATTGGGTCTTTACTATTTTTAATCTACATTAACGATCTACCTTACTACGTGCATAATTTATGTGAGACAGTACTATTTGCAGATGATACTTCTCTAATTTTTAAAATTGACCGAGGGAATAATTGCTCTGACGAAGTAAATAGTGCTCTCTCAAAGGTCGCACATTGGTTTAACATTAATAACTTGTCTTTAAACCCTAAAAAAACAAATTGTGTCAAATTCTCACTACCAAATGTAAGGAAGGTTGATGTAAGGAATGTAAGTAAGGAAGGTTGAGGCAGACGCAGTCGAATTAGTTGACAGCACGAAATTTCTTGGTAATTACCTTAGATTCACGACTACAATGGGATCCACATATTGAGGCCTTGTCGAGTAGACTCAGTTCAGCTGCTTTTGCAGTAAAAAGATAAGGCTATTAACTGATATTGAAACGGCAAGACTTGTTTACTTTAGTTATTTTCATAGTATAATGTCCTATGGCGTGTTGTTGTGGGGCTCAGCAGCCAATATTGGAAATATTTTTGTACTTCAAAAAAGAGCGGTACGCGCCATTTACAGCCTCCGCCGCCGCGATTCATTAAAAGTTTTGTTTAAATAAATTAATATACTAACCTTAGCAGGGCAATACATCTACGAGAATATATTATATGTTAGGAAACATCTTGACTCATTCACTAAGAATAGTGATATTCATAATTTTAACACAAGAAATAAAAATAAGCTTGCCGTTCCAAGATTTAGACTTGAAAAAAGTAGAGGCTCTTTTTTGGGAAAAGGCATAGCATTCTTTAATAAAGTTCCACAAAAAGTAATCGAGCTGCCTTTGAATAAATTTAAAAAACATGTTAAAAGTCGCTCTTAAGCAAAGGCTATTACAAAGTAGAAGATTATTTAAATGATCATAACGCATGGTTGTCATAATTATAGTAAGTAACACTAACAATGTATAAAAGGAAAATATTCCTATACTTAAGTATGTGAAAACTTTCCTTCAGCATTAGCTTTTTGTATAAATTTTATTATTGTACCATTTTGTCTAGCAACGACATAATTATTTTGTAAATGCGTTGCTTCTGTTAAAGCTGATGAGTTTTTTTCGCCTGTTTTTCTTGTCAGTTAAAAGATGTCCATAACAGGTGGTAGGTAAAAAAATGTTGGACGATTCATAAGCATTAATTTTAATAATAATAATAAAAAAAAAAAAAAAAAAAAAAAAAAAAAAAAAAACGTCAACGTGACAAGTCATTATTTTCCTTCATTTTATTGATTTTATTAAGAAATATTTAATTCAGAGGTCATTGTAATACCAAAATAATATTTAATACTTATCTAATAGCCTGCAACAATATACATAGAACAACAACAAAGAAGATACATATTTATAATCTATTTTAAAAATGATCCTGTTTGACAGTTAAAAATGTCATCTCATCACCAAAACAAACCAAATTAAATGGGAATGGGATAGGTATAATGAACAAATAGATGTTGACGAGAAGCCGAGCAGCACGTCTACCACCTCCGGGCTCGTCACCTCGCTCCGCCTCGCAGTTGTCGGCAACTGCCTTAGTGCCGTGTGTTCAGCTGACATCTGCAGTTGCGTCGAGCGATAGTGACGAGTACTTCTCTCCGCCGACGTCGCCACCACCTGTACGCCGGAGGAGGGGCCGGCCACCGAAGAGTTTGGGGCTTCTGGGGCAAACGGCTCCGGTCAGGGCCCCCGCTCCCGGTGGAGTGCAGCGCATGCGATGGACAATTTCCATCAATGAAAATGTCATGCGCGCATATTTTGAGGCAACAGAGGCAGGAACTAATCTTACTGCGTATCGTGTTCGGATGCTTTCTCTGTTTCAGGCTCTTGAACCATCTATCAACGTTTCGGCTCAACGACTGTCGGATCAGGTGCGAGCCATTCAACGGGGTCACTTGTTGGATGACTCTGTACTTGATCGGCTCCGAACAGAGGTGCAACGTAACCGTATCATTACTACTGCATCGCAGGCGGCAACTCAAGCTTCTGCCGCGGCCACATTGCAAGCTGGCGTTGCTGATAGTGATGGTGGAGATGATATGGTTACTACTGTAAGTCCCCAATACAATGATATATTGAGGAGTACTCTTGAAGATGTAGTTCGGGAATTTCGATCGACTTCTGTTCACCTTAGACCTCGGCTTCCGCGTTTTCCCATGCACAAAAAAAATAGGGCGCTGATGTGTGCTTTAGATTCACTACTATCAAATTACTTTGATAGTAGTGAAGACCTGGCTGATACTCATTCGATCTTGTATTGTGCGGCTATTACGGCTTGTCGTGTTGCTCATGTCAAATTTCCAAATACTGACACAGCAACACGCCCTCGTCTGGCTGTACCAGCCTGGCAGTGTAGGATTGAACGTCGTATCAGTGAGGCTAGGGTACTCATCGGTAAGCTCAGCTGCTTTAGGGAGGGCAACATGCGTCCTAGGGTTATGCGCTTTGTGAAACGTGCATTCTTGGGGACTGGTATTAGTCCTCAAAATTATATTTCATGTGTCACAGAGCGCATCGACTTCCTGAAGCAGAAAATTTGTGCATGGGCTAATCGTATTCGGAGGTATAGGGTGCGAGTCGATCGCTTTACTCAGAACCGCATGTTCGAGAGAGATCAACGACGTGTTTATGCATCCTGGGAGCAATCGGATCAGAGTGATACTGATATGCATCGGCCAGATGATGATGCCATGATTTCTTTCTGGCACAACATCTGGTCCGTGCCTGTCACTCACTCTGAAGGCGCGTGGATGGAGGATGTTGAGCGTTCGTGTGAGCTTATACCTGATATGAATGAAGTAACCATTGACTACCAAGACGTACTTTGTGCAGTTCGTTCCTTACCCAACTGGAAATCTCCAGGCCCGGACGGACTGCACAATTTCTGGTATAAATGGTTACCTAGCTCGCACGTTTGCTTAGCATCTCAATTTCAAAGTGCTTTATTATCTCGATCGCTTCCAGAATTCATGACAACAGGCATAACCCATCTGCTCCATAAATCTGGTAGTACTGCGGACCCTAAAAACTATAGACCTATCACCTGTCTACCAACAATTTATAAAATTCTTACGTCCATTTTGAGGTCGAAGATTAATAAACACATTGATCAAAATTCTATTATGTTCGCCTCTCAAAATGGATGTAGGAATAGGGCCCGTGGTACTAAGGAGCTACTCCTCATTGACATGGCTATTAACCAACAGGTTCGTCGAAACCGAAAGAACCTGTCGACTTCCTGGATAGATTATAAGAAGGCCTATGATTCCGTGCCGCATTCGTGGCTCATGAGGGTGCTGGAGTTGTATAAAATAAATAGAACTCTACGTACTTTCTTGATATCGTGCATGCGAAAATGGAGAACGGTCCTTTTCTATCCAGGATCTCGACGGGTTCTAGGTCAGGGCGACCCTATAAAAATAGAGCGAGGTATCTTCCAGGGTGACGGTCTGAGTCCATTGTGGTTCTGTCTGGCCTTGAACCCTCTGAGTACACTTCTCGAGAGTTCAGGATTAGGCTACCGTTTACGGAGAAATGGTCAAGTAATATCACACCTGCTATACATGGATGACCTGAAACTATTTGCCCATAGCAGTTCTCATTTGACAGCGTTACTGAAGGTTACTGAAGCTTTCAGTAATGCCATTAAAATGGAATTTGGTGTGGACAAATGTGCAGTCATGCATGTAAAGCGTGGTCAGATAATGGAATCCACGGGTATACAACTCTCGGATTCTATTAATGTTAGATCTCTCTCCGTTAACGAAAGCTATAAATATTTAGGTATGTCACAGGCATTAGGCATCAACGATGCTGACATGAAACAGTCGTTGCGTGAGCGCTTCTTGGGGCGCCTCTCAAAAGTCCTTAAAAGTCTTTTGTCTGGCGGAAACAAGGTTCGCGCATACAATGGATGGGTCATGCCGGTACTGATGTATTCCTTTGGCATACTTAAATGGACTCAAACTGAACTGGATGCCCTGGATAGAAAAGTTCGTACATTGCTAACAGCACACCGCATGCATCACCCACGTTCATCGACCATGAGATTGTATATCCCGCGGAAGTGCGGTGGTCGTGGCTTCTTAAATGCTAAGACATTGCATAACCGCGAGATATGCAATCTTAGGGAGTATTTTCTCCAAGTCGATATTGGGTCTCATAGAGATGTAGTTGCTGTTGACAATGGACTGACTCCTCTATTTTTAGCAAAAGAAAACTGGCGCAAACCTGTAGTACTTAGTACTTCCGACCGCAGCATTGTGTGGCAAAGCAAGGAGTTACATGGCAGATTCTACCGGGCTCTCCATGGGCCCGACGTAGATTTATTAGCCTCAGTATCCTGGCTCCGTTTTGGTGATCTTTTTGGTGAAACCGAAGGTTTTGTCTGTGCAATTATGGATGAGGTTGTGATGACGAATAACTATCGAAAGTATATCCTAAGGGATGGCACAGTAGATATTTGTCGAGCGTGCCATCGTCCGGGTGAATCCCTTAGGCATATAATCTCCGGTTGTTCTCGTCTCGCAAACGGCGAGTATTTGCATAGACATAACCAAGTGGCCAGGATAATACACCAACAACTTGCTTTGAAACATAGTCTTGTGGCATCCGAGGTGCCGTACTACAGGTATGCACCAGAACAGGTCCTTGAAAATAGCCATGCCACATTGTATTGGGATCGATCTATCATTACAGACAGGACTATTGTAGCTAATAAGCCTGATATTGTATTGATAGATCGACACGAACGCCGCGCAATAATTGTTGATGTCACTGTTCCCCATGACGACAACCTTGTGAAAGCTGAAAAAGATAAAGAAAACAAATATCTTGATTTAGCTCACGAGATTGTTGACATGTGGGACATTGATTCAGCAATTATTGTTCCGATAGTCATATCTGCCCATGGTCTAATAGCCAAGAGCCTCGATAAACACCTTAAGAGGCTTGCGTTAGGTGGATGGATCGGGAGTCAGATGCAGAAGGCAGTACTTCTGGACACGGCCCGTATAGTGAGAAGGTTCCTGTCTCTGGATCCTTAACCATCGGTAGCCGGGACCCTGATCTTGCTGCCGTTGGGGAACTGCATTTTTGTATTTTTAAATGTTATATTTTTAGTGTTATACATTGTAAAAATTTAATGTTTAGAAATATAATTTTGTAAGTATTTAAAATGTAATAAAGGGAATAATAATAAAATATATATATATAGTATAGTATAGTAATATATATATATATAGTGAGAAGGTTCCTGTCTCTGGATCCTTAACCATCGGTAGCCGGGACCTTGATCTTGCTGCCGTTGGGGAACTGCATTTTTGTATTTTTAAATGTTATATTTTTTAGTGTTATACATTGTAAAAATTTAATGTTTAGAAATATAATTTTGTAAGTATTTACAATGTAATAAAGGGAAGAATAATAAAACACTTTATTGCAAAAAGAAAACACATAACAAAAAGAAGACACTACAAAAGAAGTACACAAAAGGCGGCCTTATTGCTAAGTAGCAATTTATTTAATCTATATGAATAAAAATTGATTAACTTTGACTTGACTTTGACTTTGACAATACATATTGACAACAGCACTTTGACAGCTTTTGACGGGTGGTATATTCTAATATTCGATTATCATATAGAAAATTTTTCGTGCTAAGGCTAAATTGTATCTTCAGCTTAATAAAACATTATTTTAGATTAAAATGTATATAATTCAATGTTGAAGAAATACATTGAAATGGAATATTATCCTACTAATCCTACTAATATTATAAATGTGAAAGTTTGGATGTTTGGATGTTTAGATGTTTGGATGTTTGTTACTCAATCACGCCAAAACGGCTGAACGGATTCGGCTGAAATTTGGGACATAGATACTTTATAGTCTGGAGAGGAACATAGGCTACTTTTTATCCCGGATAAATATCACACTCCCGCGGGATAACGTCGTGTAGTTCACGCGGGCGAAGCCGCGAGCGGAAAGCTAGTGTTAAAATAATTGCACCTTGGTTGCATTTTCTAATAACGAAACAACACCAGTAATGAGGAACACGACGCGTGGAGGAGGATACGACCGAAAGAGGCGTTACTCTGGTTTTCACTTCGATCATATAAACCCTAGATACACGATTCCATACTAAATGCGCTTGAAAAAGTGATTCCAACAGCGCAGTCATTAGTAGTTATACTTAGAGATATTTCCATTCCGAATACTGCCGTCACCACATTTGATATTCGACCCTAAGCAACAGTAATTGGATTTAAATTCGGTCGGCATGGTAGTACTTACGATCTTATTACATGGACAGCTCAGATGGTCGGCCGACGCTTGAACAGCGAATCGTATTTCGTCATGTTTGCATCTCTGTCTTACTAACGCAAATAGAAGAAACGGTTGCGCGGCAAGGAATGTTGCAATATTTTAGTATAAATAATGAAATTATGATAGTTTCAGTACATGTTTGACTTTAAATTAATTGTGCAATTATACTTACGTTCAATACTGACTGAAAATATGATATTACATCTCTTTTTTTCCTTTTTACGAATTGTTTTTGCGCATCTTCTTGGCACATTCAGGCATCGTTTCGCCGGGCGGTCAAATGACTACTGAGAGCGATCTAATGCTCCCTTTCGAATGGAGCATTCGTTGGCGGCTTCACTTTCTGTGCGTTTACGCTGTATTAGGGTTTATATGATCGAAGGGTTTTCATACAAAATAATACGATCACAATAGCAGTTATCATAATAGCGGAAATACACGGTTCACTTTTCCCTTTCAATTTGGATGAAGCAACCAAATTAAACGTAAAGGTGAATAATTCAATGTCAATGTGCGCCTGTATTTCTGCGCCTTTCAACCAAAGTTAATCTATTTGGTTGAACTGTGTAATATTAGTATAACGACAGTTTTTCGTGCTACGGCTACTGTTCTTTGAGGTCAACTATCGATAGCCCGTCCGCATCACTATTTGCCTATTTACCAAGTAATTGTAAGGAATGTTGTAACAATGTTCGTACAATTAAATAGACATGTACCTACGTACAAGCATGAAAGGTCTAGTTTTGATGTAATTATTTCGGTTATTGATTTAAGCATAACTTTGTTTTGGCTTTCATATTATTGTTAGTTCAGAACTTTGTAACTAACTGAGACATTGTGAATTGTTAAAGATCTATTTCTTGACAGAGGTCGCCGAGAGGAATTTCCAACAATTCATTCTTTACTGACGTTTATTAAAAGCTACAAGAAAATACTGGAAAATTCGAGTCGCTCGCAACATAATTTATTGTTATCGTGACCGTATTTCTTTGTATGAAAACCAGCGCGCGGCGCCCCTGTCGGTCGTATCGAGAACTAAAATTCAATACATATTGACAACAGCACTTTGACAGCTTTTGACGGGTGGTATATTCTAATATTCGATTAGCATATCGAAAATTTTTCGTGCTAAGGCTAAATTGTATCTTCAGCTTAATAAAACATTATTTTAAATTAAAATGTATATAACTCAATGTTGAAGAAATACATTGAAATGGAATATTATGTTAAAATAATTGCACCATGGTTGCATTTTCTAATAACGAAACACGCGTGTTATGTTTTTAAAAGCAAAACGGCTTTTAAAGTTAATATAAAAGCGACATTGTTAAAGGCTTATTTTATTTGTATAAAGTTACCGTCATACAGTGGCATAATATGACTTTGAACAAACTGTAGCACGAGTTCAAATTGTTGGAAAACAACTGTGGCAATTTGAAAATAGGTCACGAATTAGGGGGTACCTGCTTCAGTTCGGTTTTGCTAAAGGTACTCTCACACGGCGCCGGTTCGTCAAAGCGAACGAATGAATGAATTTCGGAGAATTCACAAACAAATTACAGTACAGTATTTCTTTAAACAACAGAGAAATACATTGAAATGCAATATTATATTAAAATAATTGCACCTTGGTCGCATTTTCTGATTACGAAACACGCGTGTTATGTTTTTAAAAGTAAAATGGCTTTTAACGTTAATATAACAGCGACATAATTAAAGACTTGGTACTGTCATACAGTGGCATAATATGACTTTGAATAAACTATAGCACAAGTTCATATTGTTAGAAAACAACTGTGTCAATTTGAAAATAGGTCACGAATTAGGGGGTACCCGCTTCAGTTTGGTTTTGCTAAAGGTACTCTCACACGGCGCCGCCGGTTAGCCAAAGCGAACGAATGAATGAATTTCGGAGAATTCACTCACACATTTCAGTACATTAATACGTTGGAAAACTGTCTCGTGTGACGAATAAATTAGAATCGCGCTACTGTTTACCTTTAAGTTGACTTTTTTTACGGAGAAGTAATCGCATCGTTTGCAAAAGCATAAACCAAGCCTACCACATTGCGTGATTTAGAGGATAATAAAAATAAAAAGATAAATAGCCTTAAACTGTTACTATGAGCAGTTGCGTGGGGTGTGTTACAACTGAAATTAAGAAATATTTGTCATAATAAAATACTAAATACATGCAAACTCAGATTTTTGTTAAAAGGAACATTTCCTCTTACGTAACGATCCAATTTTTAAACTAATCAATTTTTTTTTTACTTTAGGGCGATAATTTTTATCTATACTGGTTTTTTTGTTTACATTTAGGCAGACTAGAATCATTGTTAGCTTTATGATAATGCACACGTTTTTGAGGTGTCAAGCTCACCAAACACGCTCTATAAGCACAATCGCTCATATCACAACACAACCGGTCGTAATTGAATTTTGTATTTTGTATTTCAAAGTTCACACGCATTTACAAAGCTTCCTAGAAGATCAGCACGTATAATACAAGTTTTAAAAAGTTATGAGTCTGGAAACCGTCATTGGGTGTAAAATGACACACGCAACCAATTTAGGAGTTACGCAGGTCAGGCAAACACTTTCATTAAGAGGCCCACAGACTGTCAGTCCGCCAGGAGGGCGCCTGAAGTACTCGATCGAACAGGCAGCCATTCGGTTTTTGTATGTAAAACTGTGAGTGTGTGAGCGATTCCGGCCAACTGTCAGGCCATTGCCTGCATTCGGACTGATAGTCTGTGGGGCCCTTTACACAAATTTACTATGTAGCAAAGTATGTAAATAAAATTAATACTCGGCTTTCGGAATTCAAGTCTGAATTCGAACTTCTTACTTCATTCGGATGTCGTGTGCTTTCCCTTTTAGTTCGCTCTAAATAGAAAGATGTAATTAGAGTCTGTCGATAACATTCGTGTGAATGGAGCTGAACTAATCGGCCGTCAGATCGAGATCAAACGCCACCGGAGATCGGACCGAAGGCCTTGTAAAGTGGAGACGGTAAAAAGTAAAAAATTATAACTGCACTTTACATGGAAAAAAGTTGTAAATTGACGGTTATCTGAAGGAAAGTTAGCTCAAGACATTTGAGTTTTTATTACTATTACTAGCGACCCGCCTCGCTTCGCTTCGGTGTAGTGTGGTGTTTGACACTATGTATACATTTATTTATTTATTTATTATCAATAACAGTGTAATACATTTTATATTTTACAAAAAAATACTATTTAAATCATAACCACCTTATTACAAAACGTGGACTAAAATAGTCCTGGTTTAAAACTGGTACTAAACTGGTGCTGTAGACAGAATTAGCATCAATTTTAAACCAGGGTGCCTACCATCAACTTTAAGACAGCGATTCAAAAATAGCGCGATGCAGAATAGGTTCCTAAAATGAATTGCTTTCTTTCGTACTCTGACCTTCTAAAAACTGGATCGCAAATGAATTGCTAAATCTGAATGACCGAACGATTTGTGTCCTTATTTCTTCTACTCTTCTCTTTCACTCGATTCTGTCATGCCCGGAGAGTGAGAGGGACATGTATAAGCAGGTGTCATGTTAGCTTGGCCGAGTTATAAGTCGAATAAGCCTACATGACAGCTTAGCGGCTGTGAAATGTCATTGAATGATCACTGAATCGTTGTCATTGATATTAAACTGTCGTGGTACGAATAAGCGAAGCAGATCAGTTTAGGTCCTAAACAAAACCGCAATAAGAGTTGATGGTAGGCACCCAGGTCTAACTTTAGTCCACGTTTTGTAATAAAGGGGCTAGAGTTTGTGTATAGTATACTTAGAGGATTCATACACTTATACAAATAATTGTGTGTTGATTTACCTTATATTATTCTAATTAAACATAAATTAGGAACTCGAACATGGTTCTGTCTGACAGTAATTAGAATTACATTTCAATTTAATATAGACAAAAAATATTCTTTTAGTTCAGGTTTTATGTTTTTTTTTCGTGATAGCATTGCGCGTGGCGGTGGGTAAAGAAAGAATTGATTAGCCTAGGGATTAGGAATGCGCTCGTCCGTTCACCGTAATAGTTGCGTGCCGATATTTCGACAGGGAATTTGAATTTGAATTTGAATTTGAATTTGAATTTGAATTTGAATTTGAATTTGAGTTTGAATTTGAATTTGAATTTGTATTTGAATTTGAATTTGAATTTGAATTTGAATTTGAATTTGAATTTGAATTTGAATTTGAATTTGAATTTGAATTTGAATTTGAATTTGAATTTGAATTTGATACATATAAACCTTCCTCACAAATAAACCTGCATCAAAATCCGTTGCGTGGTTTTAAAGATCTAAGCATACATAAAGACAGACAGCGGGAAGCGACTTTGTTTTATACTATGTTAGTGATAATTATAGTGATTTCAACTTCTTTTAAAAACGCTACGGATTTCGAAAGCTAATACAATACTATAAACCCAACAAGCAGCTTCTGTCACTTATTTGAAAGGCAATAAGGGACCGGACGGTTATGGATATGTAAATATTTTATAGTAACATTAAAAAATGTAACATTGAAGAGTAACAAAGGTGAAAAACAAATTCAAACTGTTGAATAACAAACAAATAATGAGCTGCTGATTTGTGAGTTTGTGTGTTTCGTTATATTATACTAATTTTTAGAAAAAAAATATATTTTAATTAATTCAACAAAAGTTATTTTTTTTTTTATTTTTTTTTTTATACTTAGACAAATCCTATTACCTACTATGAAAGTTATTTTTCGCTTGTGACTTATTTTTTCCAGCCCGCAGTCTCTTTGAAAATTATTTCGTCACGAAACTGCATGTTAACATCAAAAGTGATTTTATAGCTTACTTTTACCTGCACTTTTTGCTAAACAAGATTTGAAGTTTTATTTACTTACTAGCGGCCACCCGCGGTTTCACCCGCGTGGTTCCCGTTCCCGAGGGAATATCGGGATAAAAAGTACCCTATGTGTTATTACAGACCCAGATCCTTTCAGTACCCCGAGTGTAAGTTTTTATGTCAAGCAAACGCAAACTATTTCGAGTACGTATTTATGTCAATTTGTATGAAAACTGCATAAGCGCGCTACTCGCCGCTAGAGGCGCTGATACAGTTTTCATACAAATTGACATAAATACGCACTCACGATAGTTTGCGTTTTTTGACATAAAAACTTACACTAGGGGTACAGTAGTTTTTGCGTGAAAAGTAACAAACATCCATACATCCATACCCACAAACTTTCGCATTGATAATAAACTACACGACGCTATCCCGAGGGAATGTCATATTTTTCCGGGATAAAAAAGTAAGCCTAAGTTACTCCTTATTACATTAGCTACCTGCCAGTGAAAGTCCCGTCAAAATCGGTCCAGCCGTTTCAGAGATTAGCCGGAACAAACAGACAGACAGACAGACAGACAAAAATTGTAAAAAATGTGATTTTGGTATGTGTACCGTATATATAATCATATGCATGTAGTAAAAATGGAACGACGTGATTTTTGGCATGGGGATAGTTGAGTTGGAGAGTGACATAGGCTTTTTTTATCCCGGAAAATATCACATTCCCGCGGGATAACGTACTGAAGTCCACGCGAGTGAAGCCGCGGGCGGAAGGCTAGTTATCTATACATAATTTCAAGACGACATTAGAAATTCATATAAGACCGTCTAACTGAGCATCAAAGATAAATTTTAATGTTTAATTGATTTTAGAACTTTTTTACAAAATAAAAAAGTACAGTACAAACCGCGGACTTTGCCAGAAAGTCTTTACCAACCAAGCTTCTAATAATCCTTAAAGAGCTAGAGCTCAAAACAATAAGTGGAATTCTCTATTATAAAAGTGTACCGTATTATTCAAACATGTACGCGTCGCATGTAAACAGCAAACAATTTTTACCCGAAATTGAATTTCAATTCCTGTATATTATGATTGGTTCGTTCAATATTAGGTTGGGAACATCGTTACCTGTCCGTCGTCGTTGCGTTATAGTGATGCAACACGACGTGTGTGTGTGTAGCGATATCGATATAATTATCGAAATTCTGAAACTCATCTTCGAAATCCGCCATATTTTAATTTCCCTTATGGATGGACAAGGATAAAGAACCATGATGTGGCGCGTTTCTAGTGTGGGTTGGTGGGTTTCATCTCTTGCAAATGCAGGCGGGACCAGTGGCTAAACGTGCCATTTTAATTTTAGGTCACCAATCTCGTGACCGACAATGGGAAAGTTGCTTAACCTCAACGATAGCAGGCCATGCGTGCTCACCACTATGCTTCGTTTGATTAAATGGACGTGTGATGATATTTATAACCGCCTCTGTGATCTAGTGGTTCACACCACCGATTTCAGATCAAGAGGTCCCGGGTTCGATTCCCAGTGGGGGTACATATTGTATTCGGTTTGGTTGGTGGTAGGACTTGTTTTTAGTCCACCTGGCTAGATACCACCATCTTATCTAAGCCTGACGCCATAACAACGATATTTTCAGCATTATTGTGTTCCGGCAGTTAGAGATAAGATAGCCAGTTCCTCAGTGTTTGAGGATTCCGGAAGTAGTGCGCTTCCACATTCAGCCTTATTACCACTTAACATCATGTGTGATGAAGGCTAAGTGCTGCCCCGTTGTGAATTAAAAAATATATATATTTAATCGACAGCATACATCACTCGAGGCAGCCTGTAAGTGAGTTACGGCGCGATCTCGTCCGGTCAGCTCCAATATCGAGTGTAAATCTTGAGTCCTCCTTGTTTGGTTTACCTGTAAGGCTGTTTGTTCACAGGCACAAGAAAATCTTACTAACACTACTCAGAATTTCCTAATGTGGGAGTGAGCTTCTTCCTAATTTCTCAACCATTGATGACCAATGCTAATATCTAATCTCTAATGGGCCGTTAAGATTACATAGCATGAAAGAAAAAAAAAACGTTTTTTTTTTCGTCTCCCGTCGTAGGATTTGCGTTCCGATGGCGTAGATTCTATGACGTTGTAGACAGAATAAATACTTTTTGTTTTTAGAATTCCTTGAAGTGGAACAGCGCTTCTGTCATTGTATGCATCACATTAAATCTAGCAAAACAGTCAATGCGAAGAGACAAAGCAAGAAAGGGGAAGTATAATTCAATCTAGCGCCCTTCATCGACCGCAAACATACTCCATCTCATCTTTTCTGTGTTCTGTGGATTTAACGCCTGTGAGCAATATGCCAAATACTGCACCTCCACTGTCGTGACGCAAGCCTCCATTTGATTACCTTTGCGAGGTAAGACGGATCGCCCGGGATTGGAGACTCTGGGAAATAATTGAAGTTTGCTTTCAAACGCTGCGTGCGCAATTAAATAGGACGTTCAATTTGCATTATGATTTTATGCTTAAAACTTTTGTTTACTTTAAATTCTAGTTTTACAGCTGACAAAATATGTCTGGCCATGTATGGTTTGGCGTTGCAACCATGTCGGAGCCACGTGAGTAGTAAGTGGAGTGCTCGTCAGATAAGTCTGCGCGCGGTAAAAATCGAATACTAATATTTTCTATAACATAAGAACAAAAAAATGCACTGTAACTAGCGCCAAAAACGCGCCAGTCACGCGCAGAGTTATCTGACACACACTAGTTACGTTTTAATACAATTTTACATTATTGTGATGTGACTGACGACGCTGCTGGCATCATTGCCTGAATTGCAGTTCTAATGAAATAGAGCCTAGAGAACTTGAAATCGACTAGTACGTTTGAGAAATATGATGATAGTAAAAGAAGTAACAGAGTAAAGTAAAAAAGTAGTGATCTCTTAAACCAATTGTGCGATTATATGCATATGCATTTTTTTGCATGTGTGATTGTCTAATGTACTTATATCCAATAATAAGTACCACAAGACGATAAACTTATGTTTGCGAAGAAAGATGGAAAGGGTCAGGGAAATAATTGAAGTTTGCCTTCAAACGACGCGTACAGAAATACGACGACGGTGACGTTTAGTTTGCATACCTATACTAGATACTGGTGATAGAACCTTCAGTTTGCATAGGCGTCAGCATTCACAGCTTTGTTGTTATGCATGAAGCTTTGTATATTTAGATTTCTAATGGTCAGCTGTATCAGTTTCGTTAATATTCAACTTGTTACATAGGCGAGATGAGTTTGGGATCAATATGTGAAGCTAAAATCTCCTCTATTAGATTTAGGAGGAACTTTCAACAGTGCCAGCCATACGTTGGATTACATTGCTTAATAATTTTTTTTATCCACAACGAGGTAGCACTTAGCCTTCATCACACCTGATTAAGTGGTGATGAGGCTGAAGGTGGAAGCACAATACTTCCGGAATTCTCAATAATTGATGAACTCGCTAATATCTCTAACTCCCGGAACACAATAATGCTGAATACATCATTGTTATGCCGACAGACTAAAGGTGCGTCCACACTTGTAACATTTTGGCGTGTCCGAAACTCCGAATGCGTCTTTATCATGCATCGCTAGTTTTGTTGGGCATGCGCTGTGATAATACTGTATCAAAGAGTCAATGTATTATAAAGACACTGTGTTCGGACACGCCAACATGTTACAAGTGTGGACGCACCTTTAGATACGATGGTGGAAGCTAGCCTGTTGGACTACCACCGACCAAACCGAATACAACATGTACCCCCACTGGGAATCGAAGCCGGGTCGGTGGTGTGAACCACTAGACCACAGAGGCGGTTGTTGCGGTACATGTAGAGCAGGTGTTGCGCGTCAATTGTTTCTTAATGGATACGAGACGAGGCTTATATGTGCTGAGCAGCCCGTGGCTCAACGATTTAGCTTATTTCACGTGGTAAAATGACGCCGAGGGGTTACCGACACAAAAATATGGATATAAGCATAGGCTTCATTTGACATTTAAAGACTATAATTATGTCCAATATATACATAATATGGACTTCAAGTGTCAAATGAAGCCCATGCCCATATCCATATTTTTCAGCCGGTTGCCCCCCTGAAACGGATAGAGATTTATAATCTCGAACTCGTACCTACGTATTTCGTAGAGCATGTTAAGCCGATTACCCTGGCTGAATTTGCGTTTGTTTATACCCACCAATCAAAATCTACTATTAAGAGATCTTCTTACCCTGCCTGCATTCGTAGAGCAGACCTGTGATACAGCAGTGGAAATATAGATATAATGATGTCCTACTACTACTGTGCGTCTAGGTATTATTAAATTTTAGCCGTCAAAAGTAAATATGGTCTTAACTGTACTTCACAGGAATTTTAGCCGTAACGCTTTTCTATAGCACATTAAAGATACTTGTTCCCTCAAAAGAAACTTTCTTTATTCATGCTCACACCTTGTCTGAGTGAAGCCTCCGTTGTTACAAGCAAAATAAGTTTCCTATTCACTTCAACACAATGCATTTTTCACCTATTTTAGGAATAATGTTCTTTAGCTATCGGTATTGAATACGTTCGTGATATACTTACCTATTACTTCGTTGGACAGGTATGATGCTGTTATCCTACTAATATATATACGTGGATGTTTGTTGCTCAATCACGCCAAAACGGCTGAACGGATTTGGCTGAAATTTAGGACACAGATACTTTGGAGGAACATAGGCTATTTTTTATCCCGGAAAAAAACCCATTACCGCGGGATAACGTCGTGTAGACTACACGACATGACTACACGGTGTAGTCCATGCGGGCGAAGCCGCAGGCGAAAAGCTAGTAATATGTAAAATTGCGCTAGTTTCCTAAATCATAAAACTATTATGTCAACGAAGCAAACCTGATATCGTGGAGGTAAATAAAATTTACGCGTTAGTAACAGAGTTTACCTATTATTATATTCCGCATTTTATCCGCAACATTGCATATTTTTTAATAAAAAAATATGAGTATTGTCTTATCATTGTACAACTAAGACAATTTCTCGAATTATTTGGAATAAAATTCAGAATTACTGATATCAATATGTGACCTATTCAAATGTTCAAACGTATGTAACTCTACCGAAATGAGATACTCGCAATTTTTCACGTAAACACAACTTATTAAAACACTCAAGGTATATCCTATTAAGATTTTTTTCTATTCAATTAGGGTAAGTCACGGATTGATGCCGCACTTTTTGAAATTGCCGCACTACTTACTTAACATGTGCAAAATCAACAAACTACTTATGAATACATAAACTACAATCTGTCATCTATAAAATCGTTTAACAGATATTGGATTATTGTAGTTAGAGTATGAGCTACACTGATTTTTGCAGACCTCTAATTTTTGGAGGATACTTGCCGCACTACGGATTGTCGCCTCACTAGTCAAATAGGGCGGAAGGATAGTTGCCCCTGTGAGAAATATATTTGAATTTGAGAATATTAATTCAATAACATAATTTAGAAAGGAAATAAAATATATTGTAAAACATTATTTCATTCTAAATGAGTCATTGACCTACATTCTGCGTTACAGGATAGATGTCACGGTACAAAAAGCTACGTATTTACTGTTATTCGTGTCATTTTATAACAAAATCTATCGTTTTTAAATTTGCTTAAACTTTATGGTATGCTGTGCCAAAGAAATCATAACGATAATCAAAACACTCCATTATCAAAGAAATCCTCCAATGGCGCCTATCCTCCCAAATTTTGTTGTACAAACGAAATAAAGGAATATCTTCAGGATAGATGCCATTTTAAATTATTTCGTTCCAAATCTAATAACGCCGCATCCAAGTAATTTTTTTGATGAATTAATATTACGCGGTTGGACCCGGACCATCTTTTATATTTTCGGAGCATTTTGGTACTGAAATGAAAGAAAAATAATCATAATAGAAGTATGCGTTAGTAAGGAATAAGTGGCTTGGTTTAGGGATAGACGCCTTTAAGGGCATCTATCCCGATCAAAAACGAGGCAAGTATCCGTATCGTAGAGGATAGATGCCTTCTTATATAAATATGAAACATAATGAAATAAACAATAAAAAACATGTTTGAGTATTTATTTAAATACCTTACATTACGATCAATATGTCACAAAGATAATCCATTCTTCATAAAAAAAGAGTAGAGCCTCCAAAAGGGCAATGAAATAATTTTGGTCCTTTTTTTCGATCGTCAAAATTTTTGATTGCCGACTGTGACGCACACACTTGCTTTACAGCGCCTCTCACGGCCGACTGGCGAAGTACACGGGGTGAGCTATCTAGTATACGGCAAATCGAGCTTGAGGTCATTACCCTCATAGGAGTTTTTAAAATCGCGGCATGTATCCCACCGCGGCATCTATCCGTGACTTACCCTAAGCTTAAAAGGAAGTTCTGAAATGGAAAATAAAAACGGCTGATTAACATTTTAATGGAGGAGCGAACCAGGCCTCTAGCAGAGTGGTTGAGTCGCCTCTAGTTAATTGCCTGTGATAAAGTCAGTGGTTTTAAGTTGTAGAGAAAAAAATGGAACTTGTATTAAGGTTTTATATATTTCCTATTTGCCCTTTTGTGGGGAAATAGTGCAGGCATCAATTTTGATATTTAAAAAAAGGGTTGTTGCTACTGTTGCTAATTCTAACAGGAAATACTCTCATTATTATTTACCTTATCTCATGATGCAATTGACTTACGGCCAGAATTAATAACCTATCCACAGATAGGGATAGGTGCGATCCAGATTAGCTTGCTATGCGACGCTTGATATTAACATAGAATTAACGACAGTTGCTATGGTGTTGCTAGGTGTTGCCCAGCAACTAATCTGGATTGCACCTATCCCTATCTGTGAATATGTTATTAATTTTGGCCGTAGGTAAGTACACCTGGGTGCCTACCATCAACTTTAAGACAGCGATTCAAAAATAGCGCGATGCAGAATAGGTTCCTAAAATGAATTGCTTTCTTTCGTACTCTGACCTTCTAAAAACTGGATCGCAAATGAATTGCTAAATGTGAATGACCGAACGATTTGTGTCCTTATTTGACGAGAGTGACGTTTCGTCTGTTATCTGACTAACTCACTGTGCAATTATTTAAATGAGTACATACCTCTAAACGCATACGTACGTGTTAAAACAGAGTTCACAAGTTTCGGGAAGTGTTTCTGCGGCTGTACAATTGTGGGTGTTATAATTCGCGGTCGAATAGTGGTGTTATTTAACTTTATTTCGTTATAAAACGGTAACAATTTTTAATAACGTCGGTGTTAAAACAAAAACTAATTGACTTCAACCAACATTATTGTTTATTAAAACTCTCACCTGGCGCCATCTATTTTGTGTTCTGCGCACTAGTGCAAGCAAGTGGTGACATCTACACAAGCGCTTTTTTACAAGTGCGTTCTACATCGACTCGAACCATGCCTCAGTGCTTAGCTTGTGGAAAATTCTTAGGGGCAGTTGGTGCCGCTACTTGTAGTACCTGTCCGGCAAAATACCATAAGGCCTGTTTGGCTCTACCGGACAAATTTCAAGTGAGTAAAGATTGGGTATGCCCGTCTTGTAAGCAAAGCGAGCGCAAGGGAGATAACAGCCAAACTCCAATAAAAGGCATCTGTGATCCTGTCGTCACAGCAAAATCACCACCAATCGTACTAGCGAGTGAAGCCAGAACCTCGCTACCTTGTTTACCGTCGAACGAAGTGACTGAGTTTCGCCGTGTATTCGATGAATGTATGAAGGAGATGCGCGAGTTCAGGAACGAAACATTGGTTCTGAAAGAATTAATTTCGGCCTTGACGGAGCGGGTGGACAATATGGACCGGAGACTGGATGGCATCGAGCAAAGACTCAGCTCCGTTGAGAGTCGTAGCTCCGCGGAAGAAGCCAGAGGGACTCGTGAGCTGGAGCGTACTGTTGCTGCACTGAGACGTGAGCTCAATGACCGGGACCAGGAGGCTCTCCTCGCTGATCTTGATATCGGTCATGTGCCGGAGGAGAAAGGGGAGAACGTGACACACTCTGTAACCGTTCTGGCAGCTCAACTTGGCATTACACTGGATGAGCGCGATATAGTGTACGCGGAGCGCGTGGGTGCGCCCCCCGCGGAGGGCGGTCGTGCGCGCCGCATCGTCGTGCGCCTGACTCGCCGCCACCTGCGCGATGAAGTGCTGCGCGCCGCTCGTGTTCGCCGTAATATGCAGTCTCCTCAGGGAAGTAGGGTTTACATTAATGAGCGGCTAACTCGCATAAATCGTCTGATCTTCAACCAAGCCCGTTCTGAGTGCCGCAGGCTTAACTGGCGATACTGTTGGACGAAGCAAGGACGTATCTTCGCTCGTCAAAGTGATGGTAAACCTGTTTTCCGTCTCGGCTCTGAAGAGGATTTGGCTCGTGTATTCGGATCTGAATCGTCATGACTCTGCACCTGTAATTTAAAAGTAACTTCATTTCTGCCTTTATATAGTAAAAATATCAGAGAATATAATTATTTTTGTTTACCTTTATTTGTTATTTTGATTTTGCTCTATACTTTGTCTGTTGTAATGTGCAGGTATAGCCTTGTTTTATATTTTCAATTTGTGTTATTTCTGAATGTTTTTCAATGTGGGCCATTAATAAGTGTTAAGACAGCATTATTGACAATTATATTTATTCTCTTAAACAATTATAAACTATATAAACCTATAACAAAATATATTCAAACTATACATTTCTACAACCTATTACATAAAGTAAGTACAATTAAAGTTCATAATATTACTTATATTCTTGTCTTACATTCTTGTCTTATTCATATTTTATCTGTTTTTATTATACATCCTGTAGACTATATGTTTAATTCTATATTTTTCACATATTTATACACATTTTACTCATATAAACTTTTTAGCTTAATGAAATATACATATAATTATCATTGCAATGATGAATAATAGTGATAGGTTTTTCAAAGTTGGTTTATTTAATGCCGGATCATTATGCACAAAACATGAGGAGTTTTTGGTGGCAATGGAGGAGTTGAATGTGGACATTATGGCCATTAATGAGACTTGGTTAAGGGCGGGCGAGGAAGACAGTGCACCTAAGGTACCTGGTTACATTCTCCGACACGCTCCGCGACCAGATCACGTTCGACATGGACGTGGCGGAGGTGTCGGGTTCTATGTGCGCAAGGGTATGAACGCGCGTACCTGCTCGCACCCTGTTGTGCCTTCGGTAGAGCAAATGTGGTTAAATGTACGCCTACTCAACCACTCAATTACAATAGGTACTGCATATCGGCCTCAATGGCTTAACACAGACGTTTTTCTGGACGCTATTGCCGACTCTATTGCTTCCTTCACCGGTTGCGATGGATTAATTCTACTAGGAGACTTTAATATCGACCTTCTTACTGTTAGGGGTAGTGGACCACAGTTGCTGACACAATTCTGTGAGACTTTAAATCTAAATCAGTTAATTAATGAGCCGACACATTTTACCGATCATAGCCAGAGCTTAATCGACGTGATTTGCACGGATATGCATGTGTCGGGTGTAATAGTTAGACATCCTGATTTGAGAGGCCATGCTATGGTGGCAGCTACCTTCAAAATAAAGAGAGAGAGGCCACCACATAGGTGGGTAGAATATAGACCAATCAAAGACATACAGCATAACCTCTGGGAAACAGATCTCACAAAAATAGACTGGAACTATTTTAGTAGCCAAAACAATGTAAATCTTGTTGTAGATAATTTCAATTTATGTCTGACATATCTCTTTGATCTACATGCTCCAATTAAAAAACGCAAGTTTAAACATCCTCCCCACCCCTGGATTACTGACACAGTGAGGTCTATGATGCGTACTAGGGATAAGTATTTACGGGCCTATAAATCAAAAAAGTCTAAGTCACAAAAAAATAACTACCTGACAATGAAGAATATCGTGATCAAAGCAATTGAACAGGAGAAGAGGTGTTATTTCAACAAATATATAAACTCCAATATAAAAAATTCAAAACGTCTTTGGCAAAATCTGAAAAGTAGTGTTTTGTCGAAAGGGACAGCACCTGATCTTCCTCCATACTTTGATAGCCCTGAAACTATCAATAAACATTTCCTTAATGCACCTGGGCATAATGCTGTCACAATATCTCAGCTTACACAATTTGAATATCTCAGACACGGCGCATCTATACTTTCATTAAAGCCAGTTAGCCAAGACCAAATTCACAAAATATTCAAAACTCTTAAGTCTAATGCTCAAGGCTGTGATAGCCTGTCACTTGAAATGTTATCGTTGACTCTACCCTATACATTACAAACTATTACAGCCATAGTAAATAGATCAATAGCCGACAGTACTTTCCCCAATGCCTGGAAGACCGCTGTAGTTAAGCCCCTACCCAAAGTTAACCCACCGGCAACCCTTCAAGATCTACGTCCAATAAGCATCCTACCCTGTCCGTCTAAGATATTAGAACGGGTTGTCTGTGACCAATTAACCCAATATCTTGAAGATAATAACATCCTACCATGTTTTCAGTCAGGTTTTCGTAAGGGTCATGGTACTGCTACTGCACTGGCAGATGTAGTTGATAACATCCTAACTGCTCAGGATCAGGGGAATATCAGTATTCTTGTGCTACTCGACTTTTCGCGCGCATTCGAAACACTGAATACTACACTGCTGTTGTCCAAGCTTTCATACTATGGTGCTGACACGGCCACAGTGAAGTGGTTTGATAGCTATTTATCACAAAGATACCAGTATGTAGAGCTTGTTGATGCCAATGGTGTCAAGTCTCGGTCATCTCCTACCCCTGTGACACGCGGAGTCCCGCAGGGCTCTATTCTTGGACCCATTTTGTATGTTTTATACAGTGCCGACCTCATCAACTATATTAAATTCTGTAAATACCATCTCTATGCTGATGATGTGCAGCTGTATATTTCTTGCAAGCCTAATGATGTGGATAGTGCTGTTGCAAAAATAAACAGTGATTTACTAAAAATATCTGACTGGTGTAAGTCCAACTGCCTGGTTCTCAACCCTAAAAAATCAAAATTCATGATATTTGGTTCCAGAAAAAATGTGAAAAAATTAGAAAACAAGCATATCAATGTACAGCTGGATAATCAAATCATAGAACGTGTTGGCAGGTGTAGAAACCTGGGAGTAACTTTGGACTGTCATCTAAACTTTGAACTCCATGTCACGGAATGTGTTCGCTATTGTTTTTACCGTCTGAAGCTCCTATACAAAATACGCCCTTACCTACATGAGCAACTAAGAATCACACTGTGTGAATCGCTAATACTATCTAAACTTAACTACTGCGACACTGTGTACGGCCCTTGTCTTCTGAGCAAAACAGCCAAACTGGTGCAACGGGTTCAAAACGCCTGTGCCCGCTTTTGCTTTAGTGTGCCTCCAAGATCTCATGTTACCCCATTCTTAAACGACTCAAAGTTATTAAAAATGGAGGCTCGTAGAAAACTCCACCTTGCCACTTTAATGTTTGGTGTGATTACATCAGGTAAGCCAACTTATTTACATGAAAAGCTCACTTGGGCACAGAGCAGCACTGGTAATGAGTTAAGGAGATGTAGAAACACCTTCGCGACGCCAAGACACCACACCAGGGCGTTCCGTGGTTCTTTCAGGTTCGCCGCTACCCGGTGCTGGAATGTTCTTCTCCCGCCTTCCTCGCATTTACGTGACTCTAAAACAATTAACTCTTTTAAGAAATGCGTTAAGAGTCACCTTCTTTCCCAACAATTAGCATCAGCCTAATAAACATTTACTTTGGGCGAAAACCTTAGGTACTCACCATTTCTTTTTTTCACGATTCGTGGTTAGGCGTCGGACACAATCCCACTTTTCAAACATTTATTAATTTAATTGTTTAATGCAGAACGGAACGGACCGTTAATTTGTGATTATCATCAATATGATTATACACACACAATAAGTAACTTTCCTCTTTCAACATTTTTTACCCAAACCACACCAAAACAACGCGTCTCTGTCTAATAAATTATTAGCTGTCGCTGTCAATGTCAAATATTTTTTTTTTTTTTATATAAAATTTGTAACTGGCCTTGACTTCAGGCATGCTGTCAAACGTAAACAGAACAGAAATAATGTAAAATATTTATTAAGTACTTAAATCTATTATTGTTTTTGTATGTTTGTTTAAGATAAGTATTAAAAATTGTATTTTGTTTTATCTTTAAGCACTTCATTTTCTGGTGTAAACGTTGCTCACACAGGCCCTGCCAGAATACCAGCGTTGTTGCGGGGTGACCTTTCACCCTGAAACAACTTATGCTGAGGCAGGGTCCTGATTGGCACGTCACCACAGGGTAAAAAAACTCACTGTATTTTTTAATGTTATTATTGTATGTTACCCTTGTATGTTTTGTGATGTGTCAATAAATGTTTTTCTTTCTTCTTCTTTCTTTCTATTTCGTCTACCCGTCTCTTTCACTCGATTCTGTCATGCCCGGAGAGAGAGGGACGTGTATAACCTGCAGGTGTCATGTTAGCTTGGCCGAGTTATAAGTCAATTAAGCCTACATGACAGCTTAGCGGCTGTGAAATGTCATTGAATGATCACTGAATCGCTGTCATTGATATTAAGCTGTCGTGGTACGAAAAAGCGAAGCAGATCACTTTAGGTCCTAAACAAACCCGCAATAAGAGTTGATGGTAGGCACCCTGGTACAAAATATAACCTGTATCGAGTATAAAACAAGCTCACATTGGCTATTTTGCTGAGCAATCGGTGTTGTTTTGCACTATGACGTGACAAAGTAAATTTGTTCTCAAAGTGCAATCCATACTTTTATATGTGAAAGTGTGTGTGTTTGTCCGTCTTTCTCGTCAAAACCGAGCAACGAATTGACGTGATTTTTGGTATGGGGATAGTGACATATTATTATGCAATTTTTTATTCCGGATAAATATCACATTCCCGCGGTATAACGTCATAATAGTCCACACGAGTGAAACCGCTGGCGGAATGCTTATAGTAACAATAATGTAACTCAGTATAATATATTTTGAGATTGGCATAAGGTGTCATTTTGAACTGAGTGACGAACCGCAACGGCAGGCGTCATGCATGACGCTACCATGGTTTCGAACCAAACCGCAGCGATTTACGTGCTTGTGGAAAATAAAGCAATGTTTAATTACTTGAAACAAAGTCGATAGAGGTACGTGTTATTTTCTACTTACAGGCATTTTTTTATATAGTCGCTGACGCTGACGCTCGCTACGAAATGTATTTCATAGAAATACATAAAAACCAGTAGTGACGCAGGCGCCATGTCGCTTGCAGTTGTCGTTTGACGCCGAGTACCTACGAATTCACACACATACATTAGCACATCACATATTGGCTTAAAATTCTGTGAAGAATAAGACAAATGACGATAAATAGTTATTTGATTTTCACCAAGGAATTGTAACCACAAAATATCCGCGCATAAGTTGAAGAGCACCCAACCGAAATCTCCAATACAAAAACCTTCCTACTTCCATAATATAACTGAATTTGATTGGCGCTGAAAAGGGTTTTCGATTCCATTCCATTCCATATATACTGTGGTTTGCTGGCTTGTTGGTTTGAGTTTGTTCAAATGTTTGCGCGCAACCAATCTGTCAGATTGCCACCAAACATCGGTGCGCGATCAAATTAACTATAGGCACGTTATGCTTATTACGTCGGTATCATGCCACTACTTCGCATTAACGAGGCCTTTACTAACTGAATAACAGTGCTCGAGTTAAATTGACAATCGAAGGGTTGAGACAAAGTGATGGACGAAGCGAGTATATTTTTTTTTCACAACGGGGTAGCACTTAGCCTTTATCATACATGATTAAGTGGTGATGACGTGGAAGATGGACGTCGCCAGTATCTCTGGTTGTTTTACAATTTTACGTTTGATTCAGTATTAATAAGTGACATGCTCCTTCCAGGGCCCCGATCGCGGTAATCCTATGACGCATTAGTCAAGTGTACGTGCTGTTGAAGTGCAGTTGACGTGCAAAACCGTTTTTGATAACGCGCGGCTTTGCGAGTGCGACAACGTTTTCTGTTCCGGTGATAATCTTTGGAACTTAAACAGTTTTCATACGACAGTCTATTTTGACAGCTAATTTCGTATTGCAAGTGGTTCCTCTGTCACGGATGTCACCGGATCAGACAGGATTGTGGGACTATAAGAAGTAGCATATATATTTACTGTGCTATAAGTTTGCGATATATGACATAACAACGCACACGTCATGTGCGTCGTTATGTCATTACGGCAATACGATATCAAACGTCAAGACGCAAACGTGATCAAGACGCGCTGCATAGAATTACGGCGATCGGCCCGCAGGTCTTTTTTTGGATTCTGAGGTGGAAGTTAATTTTCTTTTACAAGCATTAGTCGAAAGGTGGAAATGAAAATCGCTCCACTTGTCAATATAAGCCGCGGCTTACCTTTCAATCTCGGAGAAGCTCCATTTAGACATGTCTTACAGAGAGATCACGTTGTAATCTTATAGGGAGCATGCCATAAATCACTATTCAAGCTAACATCGTGCGCCTACTACATATTATGTGAACTAATAAATGAGTGTTTTAGTGTAATTGACTTATTCTATAATGGGCTTTTAAGCAACACACCAAGCTCGCCGACACATCCCGGCGGGGGCGGCTTGTTGTCGGCGGGTTTTTGAAGTGAACACTTCTTTAGCGGCGTTGTGCACTTTTTGTGATGGGTAAAAATGTTAAACTCGCGTCAGGGCACGTGACTGTCAGATCGAAAATTCGTAAGACGGACACGTGGCATCGAAAAACTGTTACGATGTCATTAGAATACGAAGGCAAATTTCGCCACCGTTTCCAAAGTTGTAGTAGCTCAGCTTAGAAAATGGGCGGCATTGAAGCCAGAAGACCTCGGTTCAAATCCGTCCGTATTTTTATATTTTTTTATCAAATTCTTTTTTTGTGAAAAAGTCTAGGAAGCCCTTTTCACTTTTGCCGGAACTCCCGGAGAGCAACCCATTGTTTTTTTTATATTGACAATGGGGTACCACTTAGCCTTTATCAAACGATGTTAAGTGATTATATGGCTGACGGTCGAAGCACACTTCTCCCGGAATCCTCCATTACTGAGGAACTGGCTTATCTTATCTCTAACTGCCGGAACACAAGAATGCATCATTGTTATGGCGTCAGACTTAGGTGGTAGCTAACCTGACGGACTTTGCACGAGCCTTACCACCAACACATATTACTAAAAAGTTACTATGTAACAGATAGTTCACTCTGCTTAGTCATTTAAATAAATAGCAACTCTTACTATAACGCAATAAAGTAGAATTCAGCTTGTACGGCGCAAATTATGAACGGCCACTCGTTGCATCTCTTTCTATCGCATATATTCTAGCTCTTTTGCGGACTTAATATCTATGGGTTTACACCGCCGCGTTTCGAGCCGACACGGGGAGTAAAATAGGCCTGCCGCCAACCAAACCGAAGACAAATGTACCCCGACATGGAATCGAGTATCGGCGGGTGTACCACTAGACCGCGGAGGCGGTTGAGACTTATAGACTCACATGTCAGCTAATCATTTGCCCTCCAATACTAAACCTGTTACTTACTACCTAAAAAGTTGGTTTTCTTTTTAAAATTAAAATGAAGTGTCGTTTTAGAAAAAAAAATCTTTAATATTTAAAGTACTTTCCGTCCATGTGGCATAGTTATGGGACGCCCTGTATAGTAGAAATCTATTTATTTTTAAGTATTTGAACTGAAACGCCGGACGACGTTCCGTGGGCAGGCCCTTCTACAAGGTGGACCGACGATCTGGTCAAGGTCGCGGGAAGCCGCTGGATGCGGGTAGTGCAGGACCGATCGTTGTGGAGATCCTTGGGGAGGCCTATGCCCAGCCGTGGGCGTCGTTCGGCTGACATGATGAAGTATTTGAACAGCAGTATTTCAAAATTTGTAAATAAGATATTTTCTCGGGGTGAAATGTGGCCAAATATGCTATTCTAGACTATAATCTATCCCTATCCTTATCCCAAACATCCTGATCTGTGCAGGCACTTTGCCATGAATAAGTATAATTTTATAATATTAAACATGTAAGATTAGTACAGTAGTAAGTACGATTGGTGAAAATATAGTAGACGACCGACGACCGATTTGGCGCAGGGGTAGGCTACCCACCTTCTGCGCCAGTGGTCTCGGGTTCAATTCCCGAACAAGACAAATGTTTGTGTGCATGAACATGTCTATTTGTCATGGTCTGGGTGTTTACTATGTATATTAAGTATGTATTTACAAAAAAAAAAAAAAAGTATTTAAGTAAATATTTATCCGTTATCATAAGTTTTCCATGATACAGTTTCTAAATGAAATTAAAATGGGCTTAGACAATTGGTGTGAATGTAAGAAGTTATTTATTTATTTATATATTTATAGTAGATTATGCTACTATATATATTATTTTTCCAACAGTATAATATATAGTATTTTACCCAAGATATAGTAAATTACTATCATTATTATATAGTAGGGTTGGCAACCCTCAAGAGATCCTATTGTTTTTTGTCGAAACCTTATAAACATTAAAATCACTTTTCCTATTTCTAGAAATATAAAAATAACGTTTGCAACAGACATTTTTAAATCCATAAAGCTACGCCTTAGTATCCAATTAACGAAAAAGCCAGTACCGCGCACCTGTACCTTCCATTTTAATTTGCCTTTTTAATGAAAAAAAAAACTTATTGCTCTGTTCTGAAAAGCGCCAATTGGTTAAAATCTGTTTTGCGGTTTTCATTCGCATTGAAAATTGAAACATCACGAGTTCTGGGTTTTGTAATATTTTGTTAAAATTTAATAAAAGTTTCGCGGTAACATTTTCAAACCAGAGGGCTTATCCTGAAACACGAAACCCGAAACTTCGTTATACCCGCCCCTCTCACACTCCGATCATGACAGTATTGAGTGAAAGGGGCGGGGCTATCCGAAGTTTCGGATTTGCGTTTCAGAGTATGGTCCTGATCCGGACACGTTATAAGTGTAGTAAGTAATGTAGTATTTTTAAACATGCATACTAAAAAATAAATTGAATATATTTTGATATTGTCTGTAATGTCGTATGAGTCTAGCATCGAACTAACAACTGGCAGATTATTGTGTTTCTTTGCCAACTGTCTTACTAAAGTTCGGAAGCGGAGCACTAGGAACGCTTGCACAGATGCGATGGCTGCCGTCTCAAGGGATCTGTGTAAGCGTGACGCACTATATTTACGTGGGAGCGACAAGGACAGGTAATAAGAGGTCATTGTACGCGATTCTTCGTGCTACGCGACCTTACTATAGGAAGACACAAGTACTCTGCACTCTGGTAAAACACGCCACTAGCTGGCGCCTGTGCTTTTACTAGGGTGTTTCTCGTTCCCATGGGAATAGTGGAATCAAAGTATCGGATCATGGCCTATCTGTATGCAACATTTCATCCAAATAGTTTAGGCGTTCTCGCGAGATTGAGTAATAAACAGTGTTCAAACATTCATAAAAATAATATAAGTTGTAGGTAGGTCATAGCGACCCACCCATGCAAAGCCTTCTTTTTAAATTGATATGTCTATGGAAGAAAACCGTATTAAAATTCGTTGCTTGTACTTTGCACAATGAACCATGGGTCCTATGACAGCTCATTTTTGTGCAAAACAAAATGTTGCTGCTGTTTAAGAATTTAAGGTCTAATTTTCTAGCATAAGCTGCATTTAAAAATGTCTAATGCCGTTTTGTACAAAGTAAGGTAGACGACTAAAAGCGATTTTTGTTTTTATACAATGTTAACATAATATACAAACAAAAGAGCGACTAAACGCGGTGTCGACAAAAAAAAACAGCTGTCGGTATATTATGGAAGAGATTTGCACAAACACTCGATCGGATCAGAGGGAAAGCCTCGCGTTTTTTGTTTATTCCATCTAAAAACTGTGTTCTCAAACACTATATTCAGCCAACTTTAGATCCCTATAAAGGCCTTCTTATACGAAGCGATCCGTAGTACAGATCAATCTAAAACGATATGACCTGACAATATCGTTTCAGATTTATCATCGTAGGATAGTATCAAATCACACAAATTTTTCCGCTCACACATGAAATGAGTAATTGCTGCAAACTGTCTGTTACTTGTTGATTGTGCTCTTGGGTATCGTGTGCGATCAAGTAATTCGTTAACGTTCAAATACACTTCAAAAACAACGAATCGTAACGACAGATATCGAACTGTATGAGGAGAACTTAGGATGACTTTCCACTGACGATGATAGGCGAATGACAAGCTACCAGTTTAAGTTAAAGCAAGTTTAAGTAAGTAAGACAAGTGAAGTCGAGATGTAGGTAACACTAAGGTACTGTAAAGTTATAATTATAATTTTAGACGGGTAATTATTTATTGTAAAACATACAGCGAGTACGTTAAGCTGCAATTCATTAAATAACGTGTCTCCAACGTGTTATTTTTTGAGAGAAAAATAACACGTTCAAAGAATGCAAAGAGATTCGATAGGAACTGATAGATCGGGGGCAGTCGGCAGCAGATACAATTCGGATATTGGCGGCACGGGAGGGTCGCGCGACCCAAAGCCAAGCGACCGAAATGGGTTGCGCGGCGGCACTACTTCGTATGGATTTATTATGAAACTCCGACCAATGCAAGCGACCGCGTCACGTGACTTGTGAGCGTGGCTAGCATTAAATTAAACTTAAGGTTTTTTTCTTAATGAAAACTAATGAGCAATATAATTGATGTGATTGTAAGATTAATAGCCTGATCAGACGAGGGACTGTCCGCCGGGTACTTTTTGTCCATCGATATTAGATCTCTTCTAAATTGTATCGAATAACGCACACAAGGAACTAAAAGTACCGGGGACAAAAAAGTCCCCGAAAAACCGCGGTTACCGAGAGACTGGACTGGACAAAAGTTCGCGGGAATTCCCGAAAAAAAAATAGAACTAACGTAACTAGGCGCAACAACGCACACAACGAACTTTAGTTTGCATTGAGCGCTCAATAGTGAAGTACGTTTCCGGGCAACAAATGACCGTACACCGTATGCGTTGAGTCCGCGACAAGTACCCGGAGGACATATTTCGGACGTACAGGGAATAAATGTCGCGTTGAGTCCCGTTACTCTTGTTTATAATTATAATGGAACGCGAAAGTTTAAAATCTTATTGTACAGGGACTTTTTGTCCGCCGGGGACAAAAGTCCCTCGTCTGCCTTTATTAGTTTGTAAGTAGGAAGTTAGGTATCCCCGAAACTAAGTACTGAACCGATTTTCAAAATTATTTTACTATAATTATACAGCTAAATGATTCCTTAGTCACATGTACTGTGTTTTATGCCGACGATGTTTTCACGGGAAGGGGGATTACGCGGGTAAAACCGCTTGACGCAGCTGGTACGCAATATTTTTCTCGAATTTGCTCGCTTATCTATGTATAAGGACGGCTTTAAAGCTAACATTTTTGTTGAGCCTTGCGTGAAAATCTTATTTGCGTAAGATAAATCTATTGAGTAACACTAAGCTCTTATATCCTTTGGCTTAGAGTTGACACTTTATTTATCTTTGCTTGCATTTTTTTATATAATTCTTCTATAAATCTGAGTATGCACTAGTAAAAAAGGGTGAATGTGAGTTTTAAATACATAAATAGATATATTAAAGCAGTCAATAGTAACGGAACTGACCTGGAAAATATTGCACAATTTATAAACTGGAATAAATAAAAAGGGCTTCTGTTGATATCAAATCGAAAGGAAAACCACTCGAGGAAAAGTAATTGGCTGAAATAAATAAAGTCATGCGGATCTAAAAATTTCACCTTCCATTGCGGGCTCAGGAAAAAAATTAAATAAAAATAGGTTGTATATTTCAAATTCGGCAAGCACAGTAAATACAATATTACATTTTTACGACCTTATTTAACACAGGGAATGAGTATCTTACCGATTTAGTGATCACGTGGGTATTCCTTTTTCAATCACGATGATTTATTATAATTATGAAAATCCTGGAAATATGAAAATTTTACAAACAAATAGGTACTAACAAACATACGCATACACATACGCTCGCACACTTTTAATTTGATTTTTACACCTCCATAAAACAATGAACTATTGCAATAATGTCTTTTGTTCGGATGCGGTTTTCAACGTTCAATAGAGAGATAAATTCTACGTAGGGTCAGGTGGGGTATATATGAGACAAAAACAAAATCTTTTGATTTTTTGTGACCCTAAAATGATTTTTTACATGTTTATATGAATTATATTAATACTATTGCTTCATAGCTATTAAGTAATTTGATTCATTTGTAAATAAATAAACGATAAAGACATGTTTAAGTATAAAATAAGTGTGTTTTCCTCAAAAAAGGGTAATTATAAGACATGGGCGTTAAAAAATAAGACTGCCTTAATTTTCTTTATCTTTCAACATTTTTGACATTTATGGCTCACTTTAAGTCAAGCAGGTTAACAATGATACAAAAATTTCATCAACTCAATAAAAATGTTCATTTAATCATCTTTTAATAAAGGAAAAAAAAATATTAAAAATATCGTCTCATCATTTTGTAACAATATTTTTTATTGCCTATTTTAACAATGTTTTTAACTTTTAAATGTTGTACGAAAATTTTAATTGCATAAAAATATGAATTTCCAACGAAAACTTATTTAACACTAGACTAAACAGACTTTTAATACTTTTTGGTAATTAAAATCAGTACAAATTATGATAAAAATTAAACGAAGGCTTTACCCTTAGTCGAGTTACTCAACATGGTACTTTTTGAACATTTTTTTTTAATAATAATAATATAATAATATAATAATATAGCTTTATTTCGGGCAATAAACCCATAGTTACATAACACAAACACATGGTAAAAAGAAAGCAAAAATACAAATAAAAATAAAATTAAATTAAAATTATCGTTCTATCGCTAGAACTTCTCGTTATTAAAATAAATGCCCTACCTCAAGCAGTCGTTTTCCACAGTGTGTATTTTCGACCAATGACGAAAAAACACATTGTCTATATCGCTATTAATATTTTTAAGGATGGAATTCTCACTTTCCCTGACTCTGGCCCAAAAGGACGCCGATCGTGACCGGAGAATGGCAAAGAAGTCGGCAACATTTGCGTCAGCAAACATTTCTTTAGCACTGCAATGTCTCGGCAACCTCATCAAAATGCGGAAGGCGTCATTATACTGAACCCTAAGCACATTGAAAGAGCGTTTTGTATATTTCAACCAAAGTTGACAAGTATAAAACGTCTGACAAAATGCCTTGAATAACATGATTTTGACGTCTCCCGCACTTCTGGCGAAGCGCCTCGCGAGCATATTGCAGCGCACTGCGAGGGCCCTACGTTCTCTTTCCATGTCGTCCTCATCACTCAGCTGTTCATACAGAACATGCCCTAAATATTTAAATTTAGATACAACCTGAATTGGTGAACCATATAACCAGACCGGTAGCATCCTCTCCGGACCCCTACCCTTTTTAAATACCATGACCTCTGTCTTCGTAACGTTGTATTTCAATCCGTGTTGTTCAGCATATGATTCACAGATTGAAAGTAGTTTACGGAGTCCATTAATCGAGGGGCTGAGAAGCACCATGTCATCGGCGTAGCTCAGGCTGTTAACACATACGTTACCAACATGGCAACCCGTTCTAGAGCTTCTCAGCCTCTCGATCAATTCGTTAACATAAAGATTAAAGAGGTCCGGCGAGGTTAATCTTCCTTGACGAACACCGCAGTCTAATCTAAAATTATTAGAAGTCGCGTCGCCCCATCTAACTGTATTAGTTTGGTTCTCGTACCAGTGCCTCAAAAGATTCGCTATAGGTGAAGGAACTGTGGTTTGGTTGAGTTTATTCCACAGTACTTTGTAATTTACTAGATCGAATGCACGACTCAGCACGACTCAATAATAATTAATATTTTATTTATTTTCTTGTCTTATTTTTATACCACACACTGTCTTATATTTTACCCGAAAATCAACGAGCTGTCACCCACCACACGGTAACGAGAGACAGCAAACACACTGTTTAGGCACAAGGTCAATTGTCGCCCCGTGCAAGGAGCGGGGGTAAGAGCGTGGGGGGCGCGAATCAGAGCGAGACATAGGGCGTTTGTGCACTACCACTGAATTTTACCGATCCGGAAAAAAACGGATGCTTCTATTTAATTAATTACTAATATAAATGATTAATTATTAAAATACAAGCATCCGATTTTTTCCGGATCGGTAAAATTCAGTGGTAGTGCACAAACGCCCAGTGAAAGGTGCACGATCCGGGTATAAAAGATTTTGGGTCAAAATTCGTAGTGAGTTATAAAATAATGCATAAAATATTTATTAATCAAAAAAGAAGCAATGTAAATTTATTTTCTAATTAAGTTTGTAATGAACTTGTTTTTTTAATGGAAAACGGTTAAATTTAAAGTTTATTTCAATGAAAAAAATGACTGTCTTATTTTTACCCAAAGTTTTGGGTATCTTATTTTTACCCCACCTGACCCTACTGTCAAAATACAATAAGTTTTGAATACTCAAACAATTATAATAGGTATACGTGATTCGGTAGAAAAAAAGGATAATTTTTTTTGAATTCAGACTGAAAAACTATTTTTTTACAAAAATACTTAAACTCTGATTCGATAAGTTTTTTCACGTAGATTCTAAATTTATACACTTACTAGCTATCCGCCCACGGCTTCGCCCGCGTGGACTACACGATTAGCTACGTTATCTCGCAATTATCTCGCGGTATTTTTCCGGGATAAAAAGTAGCCTTTGTTCCTCTCCAGGCAACAAAGTATATGTGTCCCAAATTTTAGCCAAATCTGTTCAGGCATTTTGGCGTGATTGACTAACAAACATCCAAACTTTCAAATTTATAATATTAGTAGGATTATGGAAAAATGTGATAGTAAAAAACCACGGGCCCTATAAGTAGCTTTCAGGCGGGCCCGATGCTCTGACCAAGCTCTAGATCTAGATATTGCCTTGTCAAGCATTATTTTTAGTTCATTGTAGACAATATTTTGACAAATGATCGTGTCACACTTTCAATACACATTCCCCGTGAGTACTTCAAAAATGATCAGCAGTTTGTATTAGCTGTGGTCATTTGCCACGGGAAATGGCATCTGAATCGAGAGCACACTGTTAACATAGTCAATTGAAGATAAACCAGGATGTCAATTTACCAGGGTTTCGATATCAGCATCGATTCATCGATCAGAAAACGATCCCAACAACGAACTGCGGGCCGATCGCCGTAATTCTATTCTATGACATAACGACGCGCACGTCACGCAAACCTATAGTCCCACAATCCTGTCTGATCCGGTGACATCCGTGACAGAGGAACCACTTGCAATACGAAATTAGCTGTAAAAATACTGTCGTATGTAAACTGTTTTAGTTCCAAAGATTATCACCGGAACAGAAAACGTTGTCGCACTGTCAAAGCCGCGCGTTATCAAAAACGGTTTTGCACGTCAACTATACGTCAACTGCACGTACAGTGCCTTTTCTGTTCCGGTGACAGCGGCGCTACGTACGTTTTTCTTTTTTTTGTAGCAATTTAACCGGCCCCGAGTTCTAAGAATTTCAGCCGCCAGCAGCGCTATGGTTGGACATCAACTTGACAGCAAAATGACATTAAAAAAAACACGTTAGTTTCACATTTTGGCCACCGGCACAGCAAAGTTTGTGGCACTGTATACTTGACTAATGCGTCATAAGATTACCGCGATCGGGGCCCTGCACATATGCATTGTCACTAGCTGTCACTCACTTCAGAATAGAGAAAGATAAATTACAAAATTCTAATTCGATTCTCTTTCCGAGCGGTTGCGATTATCAGGGGACTGATCAACATTGTCGGCCATTTTAATATCCCCACTGCTGGGGCACAGGCCTTCCATATGGATGGACAAAGAGAATGAGCTATGACACACGCGCGGAGGCGTTTCTCCGAGAATAAAAAAAGAATAAGCGCTATTCACTGCGAATGTTTGGCTGTATTTACAACTGTAACGGTGCCGTTTCGCCCCAGTCTCGTGGACGGTTAGAACCTCCACGATGGCTGAGAACGTCATAGTTTAACTTACTAGACCAAAATGAGCTGACCAGGGAACGTGGAACGAAAATTTAAAATTTTGAAAGGACAGGTCCAGAGTTCTATTTATGGCCAGTAAGTTAAACTATGACGTTCCCAGCCAGTCTAACCGTCCATGAGACTGGGGCGAAACGGCACCGTTACACAACTGTTTGTGTGAAGTTGCGTTACTGCATGAGGGTATACAATACTATGTACTGTGCTGATGTATACAAGCAGATTGCTTGTCGGACGACGAGATGCATGTTCCTCAGTAATGAGAATACTGTGCCCGCATTGAAATGGGATTTTAGGTCTTTAGGTCTAGGTACTCGAAATAAGAGGATTGATCTTGTCAATCCTAATGCTTTTATCTTCACTCCTAAGGCAAGTAACGTGTTTGTTAATAAAATTTTACGTTTCTCCTACCTAATTGTAAGAATCTAAATATTTCATACAAATATTTTCCTTTGAAAAGCACTCCCTTTAAGTACTAATTTTCCTAAAAATAAAGATTAGGTACCTCTGTCTTTCTAAGAAATCTTTGTATATCAGAATCCCATATTTTCTTTGTAGGTATTTAGTTTAATAAGAATTTGTTATTTTAAAAGGTTCCACAGATATGTCTCACCCGGTGACAGCAGTGGCGGAAGAGCCACTTACAATTCAAAAAAAAACCAAAACAATGCGAAGACGATAATGTGATAACGAAATGTGACACTGTCCCTATTGAATAATTTTATTTCCAAAAATGAGCAAGGTGATAAGTTTGTAAGTCCAAATGTGATAAGTTTGAGGCGTGAGGCACTATAATTTTAATATTAATATGTTTTTAAACGTTGCATGGCGAAAGACCGAAAGTTTCCAAGCCAGTGTAGGTACTTGTTGGCAAGGCACTGTTTACAGATTTGAGGAAACGTTCAAAATCCTTCAGAGTTAAGGCTTTGAGACGGTGCGTGTACTTCCGAAACTTGAGAGAAGGTGAATTAAATTTTGCTATTGTTAACTTTGTGTTTGGAGACAAATATAAAACCTGACTGTGCGACGCAATTTGTTTAGTATGTTTTGGTGGAGTGTTAATTGAAAGAAAGAGAATGAAGAATAATTTTAGTACATGTGGAGCCATCAGAGTTTTTTTAAATATTTATAGCTAAGTGCTACGCCGTTGGATAAAAAAATTAAAAAGTTTGGCAACTGCAATCGTTAAAATGTTTATCAACGATTATTAGACTGTGATATAAATTGGCCGGGCTTGGTAGATTTGAAGATAACAGTTTCTTAAATAAATGCTTTTGAAAGAGGATTATACCTAGCAGTCTTACAACCGAAACAGACATTTGTATTACCTACTTTATAAATATTTTTTTCTTGGTGTTGATGATGTATTCATTACACTCCCAACTTTTAATCAAATCTAAGGAGGTTATCATTTGATATCATGGCGGCCATGTGGCCGCCGCATCCCGCTGCGGTGTACGACGCATGCGGCTGCAAAGGCACGGAGCCGTACTTACCACCATACAGTTTGCTTCCTATCTCCGTCGTCCGGAGCTGCGGTGCACGACGCCCCGCATTAATTTTCGTCCTGCGTTCATTTAACATTCGAATGTCAATTTAAAAACAGTCCTTTCTACAAAAAAACCTGTACGATACTGCGGAGCTCAGTGTCACATAGCATATATATTATATACTGTGTCAGTGTGGCATACCTCGCGGACCGCACCGCATCTCTGTCCGCAAGCGCTCCGCACCTCCGCAAAAATATGCGGTGTGAGTGTGTTATACCCTGCGGTTTTTGTATGCAAATAAAGACTTTACAGTCAAAGTTAAATACCGTAGTACCGCACACCGGAGTGGTGTCCGGTGCAGTGTGATAACCACCTAAGAGAGAGAGCACATCTTTCCTAAAATAAAATAAATTTTAGTAGGTATTCTCTTGTCTCTGACGTTGGAACAGAATGTGTCGATTTGTGTGTGGCTCAGGTATCAAAGGTATTCAGGTATTCTAGTTTGGATCACTATGTAAATTGATGCCTGACTAATATATCTGTCGTTTCTAAAATCCTTGATAGAGTCTATTGCACATGTGTCATGGTGAATTCTATTAGAATCGAAGGACTATCAAGAAATTTATGATTTTAAATCGAAATATAATTAATTGCACCACAAAAAAATACTAAGTTGCTCACCTAAAATACTTAAATGTTAGCGTTTTTTAGTATTTTAGGTGTGATTTTTGTAGGTTTGGCTTGGTTAGATTGGTGATCAGTTCAATACTAGCTTTTTAAATCAATGTTAAAAATAGCCTCTTGATCTACACACCACCGTTAATCGACCCAGAGATTCCGGGTCCCATTCCCAGTGGGGGTACACTATACAGTTTGGTTGGTGGCAGGGCTTGTTCTAATTCCGCCATAACAACGATGTTTTCAACATTGTTGCTCAACCAGAGCAGGCACTCTTGTCGTACACTTAAAGATTAAAAAATATAATTCACAATGCAATTACGTAAGTATTGAGAAAAAATGTGAAAGATTTTTGGCTTAATCGATTTGTAAAACATTATAAAAATGTTTCTTTCTAACAGGAGGGTAATCCTCACATTGATGAAACTACACTGGCCTGTAGAGTTAAAAGTAATAGAAAAATTCAACGAGTCTCAAAAGCCTTTCGGTAGCTTAATTGGTTGGAGTATTGGACCGAATTACCAAGGCTGCGGTTTTCCGTCCCGTCCCGTCTAAAAATCTACTATGGCGTTGTTGGTATTTTCTATTTAAACTTTTCGTATTTAAAGAAATTTGTCGATTTTTGTTGGACTCAGCTACTCAAATAGCAAAGGTTTTCAGGAGTTCTAGCTCGGATCGCCATGTAAAAGGGATGGTCCGAAAAAACACCCAGAATCGATATGGTCTAACTAAATGGAACACGCAGTTTCATAATAATGCACAGTTTACCCCATCAAAAGGGAATGCCGAAATCAATGATATCAAAGTTAAAGCTGACTAGACAATTATCAGGCACACATTTTTTGAAAAAAGTAAAAAAAAATGTTATTATAGACAAAAAAATAGACACAGTATTAGCTACCTTTGCTACAGTATAACAAACATCTTAAAAGCTTAAAACATTAGGTTTTATTTAACAAACACGTTCTTTCAATTAACCTCCAAAATTCTTTAAAAAAATCTAAATACATAACAAATCGTGTTAAATCTTCAAAGTAAGACGCCGGTAACACTTCTCAAAGGGTAACTGAGTTAGCTCAGTCTCAATAAACAAACGGTAGGGTGTTAACGAACACTTTGTGTACTTACCTGGATCGGCGTTCAAAATCTACGAAATTAACAACGGAGGGTCACTTTATACTTTCGGTCAGTGCTTCTTAAACTGTGTTTATTGTACCCCAGAATGTATGACAAAAAAGAGTCACATAGTTTTAAAAAATCAAGCACTGTTGCCATAGTTATCAACAAATGAGAAGAAATAATTATCATTTTTATATGTACATGTCACTTTACTTGAGGTCAAGCTTACGAGCCGTGACGCAGTAGGCGCAATCACTACTAGTGTCCCATCATCGTTACAGTCAACACTCATAAATGCATTCACAAGTTCAGTTTCAATTAACAAACGATGGGGTGTTGACGAACGCTTTGCGTATCTGGATCGACGTTTGAAATCTACAAAAACAACAACGAAGGGTCACTTTAAACTGTTTAGGTCAGTAGTTCTAAATGTGTATAGTTTGAAGAGCCTCCTGATTTACAACCGTTAGACTACAAAATCAGATTAGAATACTGCCTTTGTCTTTATTTATTCTGAAAAGTCAGACAGTGAAAAACCAAACATAAAAAATATATATGAGGAAATTGAAAATTCCTAACTAGGGTACTTAAAATATTGATTGCTATCTTTCAAAAAATACACTCGGACCTATACAATTACGCACACACACAAATTTACACCAAAACAAACTCACATGCATGTACACACACAATTTAGTTTGGTTGTACTTTATTAACAAAACTGTTTCTGAATTGAAATCATTGTAAACCTTAAGGAAAGTGGCGAGACATCCCGTACCGTTTGATTACCCACTGGGATACGATACGATTTCATGAATAAACGCATTTTTTATCAGAAGCAGCCAGTGCAGTTTTGAATAAGATATCAGAACCAACGAAAGACTGGTACGTTGATCGAAATACTAGACCAAAACAACCAACAGCGCTTTAAGCTCATGGTGAAGCTAATAAACAATTATTTATCGTAGGCTAAAAGTTGGTCCAAAAAAGTGAGTGATTACCTAGAAAGATTGAGAGCTGCTGGTTTAAAAGACATAGCGACAAGGGTAATTTAAATCTGGAACTTTAGGGTGATGTGAAATTAAATCGGGTTTTGTTTAAGCTAAATTCAGGATGACAAATTATTAAACTTACCTACTTGCAGTTCAAGGACAACCTCCAGGTAAGCATAGTAGTAGATCTTAACTTGTTATCACATATTCAATTAAATTTTAACAAGAAAGTAAGCCGCTACCGGTAGTACTATTTAGTTAATTTGTGCCGCTACCTGCGAAGGAGGTACCCGTTCACCCAGAAAATGTAATTTTCTATCGGTCAAAGATTTTTTTAACTAAGTTAAATAAAGGTTTCAGGTTACTTCCAAACTTTATTTCTTTGTAAAATTAGACAAAAATAATAAATTATTTCAAGTTTATTTAAAAAGGATGTTTTGTTTCTTATGAACGAGAAAACAAATAAGTACATTATCTTTGTCAAACGTTTTTGATGCAAAAAAATGTTAGTGCTGTTGTTTTTACTAAATAAAAATTGCGTTGCATGAACCCACTGACTACACAGCTCAACACCAAAACATAACCATTTTCAACGTTTATTTACCCGACTAACGAATAAAAGCATTTTGAATGAAATCGGAATGAATATGAAAGTAATGTTTACATGTTTCGACAATGTTGACTTTAGCTTGAAATATTTCGAGTCTGTTGATTAAATAGGTAACTTTTATTTAGAATAAGTTACTTCAGTAAACATTTTAAATTGTTTAAAAAATTTCCGACGACAGGTAATTATCTGGTTTGATTTCGAAATTAGAAAATTAAGCACTTGTTTAACCCCCTGATTCACAAACCATCGGAAACGGAATTGAATTCGAATTCTGTTATTTATCTTTGTCAATTCTACAGTGAGTGACAGAGACAGTGCATACATTCCGCTGTCGGGAGCGTTCCCGATTGTTTGTGAATCAGGGGGCTGGAGTAACGAAGGTTTTACATTTAAAATTACACTATAAATAAACAATAAATAATATTGGACACCATCACATACATTGTTCCAATACCAAAGTATAGTAGCTTAAGCACTAGTATTATGGAAATTGGAAAAAATTACGGGTATTACCACATACATCCAGACCCAAGGAAATATTGAAAAGTTCGTTTCAATTTTCGACCGGGGATCGAACCCGGGACCTCTAGAGATAGCGGCACCTTGAAAACCGGTGCGTACACCACTCGCCCACGGATGTGGTCGAGATTCAAGATTCAAGATTCAAATTTGTTTATTCAATTTAGATTGTTATTTACAATAGGTACTTGTGAACGTCACAGAAGCTACGCCATCGGTTCGCAAACCCTACAGCGGGAGGCCTTGGAGAAGAACCGAGAGTTGGTCGAGAGAGTCACACTAGCTCGAGTTCGGCAATTAGTACCATTTCTAACCCTACAAACTAAATGACTTTTTTGCTGTAATGAAAGCTGTAAGTAAGATTACTATAAATAGATAGCGTCGTTGCAAAGCGGTCAGGGTGCCTACCATCAACTCTTATATTGCGGTCTGCTTCGTTTATTCGTACCACGACAGCTTAATATCAATGACAGCGATTCAGTGATCATTCAATGACATTTCACAGTCGCTAAGCTGTCATTTGACTTATTAACTCGGCCAAGCTAACATGACACCTGCAGGTTATATCCGTCCCTCTCACTCTCCGGGCATGACATAATCGGGTGAAAGAGACGGGTAGAAGAAATAAGGACACAAATCGTTCGGTCATTCACATTTAGCAATTCATTTGCGATCCAGTTTTTAGAAGGTCATAGTACGAAAGAAAGCAATTCATTTTAGGAACCTATTCTGCATCGCGCTATTTTTGAATCGCTGTCTTAAAGTTGATGGTAGGCACCCAGTTTCGCTTATTCGTACCACGACAGCTTAATATTAATGACAGCGATTCAGTGATCATTCAATGACATTTCACAGTCGCTAAGCTGTCATTTGACTTATAACTCGGCCAAGCTAACATGACACCTGCAGGTTATATCCGTCCCTCTCACTCTCCGGGCATGACATAATCGGGTGAAAGAGACGGGTAGAAGAAATAAGGACACAAATCGTTCGGTCATTCACATTTAGCAATTCATTTGCGATCCAGTTTTTAGCAGGTCATAGTACGAAAGAAAGCAATTCATTTTAGGAACCTATTCTGCATCGCGCTATTTTTGAATCGCTGTCTTAAAGTTGATGGTAGGCACCCAGCTTCGCTTATTCGTACCACGACAGCTTAATATCAATGACACCACTGAATCGCTAGCGATTCAGTGGTCATTCAATGACATTTCACAGCCGCTAAGCTGTCACATACTCTTATTTGACTTATAACTCGGCCAAGCTATCATGACACCTGCAGGTTATACCCGTCCCTCTCACTCTCCGGGCATGACAGAATCGAGTGAAAGAGACGGGTAGAAGAAATAAGGACACAAATCGTTCGGTCATTCACATTTAGCAATTCATTTGCGATCCAGTTTTTAGAAGGTCATAGTACGAAAGAAAGCAATTCATTTTAGGAACCGCTGCATTCTATTCTGCAACGCGCTATTTTTGAATCGCTGTCTTAAAGTTGATGGTATGCACCCTGTTTATTACAATTGCTCCCCAGAAGCGAGAGACGAATGAAGGATTTTTGCAATCTATTGCAATGCATGATGAAGATGAGCTTTAAGACCTTGTATAATTCCCCCTTATTTTCAACGCAGCATTTCAACGCTAGAACTTTATTCTAATTGAACGAATTCGCAGATAACATAAAATGTACCAATTCAAAAGCACGATGCCACCGTATGAAGCCTACATGAAACCTACCTGAAACCTAAAAACCTACATGAAACGCACAAACTTTTATTCATAATTTCAGAAAGCGAGGGAAAAATTAAAACCTTTCCGGTTCCCGTATTACAATCAAGCTATGCAAGGGGTCTACTAAAGGGTCGAATCGAACTTCTTAAATCGATACGAAGAAAAATTTTGAAACATTAAAAATGAAATACCTAGTCATTAAAAAAACATTGATTCGTCTCACAACTAAATCCGATGGGACTCGAACCCCACTGTGCTTCCACCTTCAGCTTTATCACCACTTATCATCAGATGTGATGAAGGCTAAGCCCTACCCCGTTGTGGATAAAAAATAAAAAAAACGGTGAAAAATGCATTGTGAATACAAAAAAGTAAACGTAATTTGAAATTTCGAAACAATTAAATTTAACCCATTCTTACATTACAAAACACTTAAATACTACCTACTACTAGTATGACAGGTAATGACAGGTCGCGACGACCTATCATTTGTACTAGACAAATCCTTGTCCGACGTCCCTTGGGCAATCCCCCTACGAGATGGACCGACGATCAGCACCCTGATTCACAAATAGTCGGAAACGCTCCCGACAGCGGACTGTGCACTGTCTCTGTCAATCACTTCCGTTTCTGTTTCCGACGGTTTGTAAATCAGGAGCTGGTAAAGGTCGCGGAAAGCTGCTAAATACGCGCAGCGCAGGACCAATCGTTGTGGATATCCTATGCCCAGCAGTGGGCGTCGTACGGCCGAAATGATGAAGAGATGACGTCAGAAAAGGATTTGCAAAAGTCGGAGTCGGAAAATTAAAAAAAGCGAAGCGAATACTCAGACTACCCTAGTACCCGGTTATAGCCAGCTTTTTCCAGTTCTTACCGGTTTTTTGTGAGTCGCATGAACACCTGCGTTAATTGGACAACTCTACTGGGAAGTTTTAACGAGTGTATGACGAACAGCTTTTTCTGACAGCATCGGATGGCATCTATGCTGTTTATAATTCCAGTGTGAACATGCATTCTATACATATGTCGGAGCGTAAGCGCAATGCTGCCCTCATAGACAGCACGATTACTTTAATTTAAATTATAACGACATCTATCTTGTTGCTTTGTAACTATTAGTTGGGTCAGTTTAAACGTTGCGGCAAGCACTTGGGTGAATTGGATACAGAGAGATGGCAGGACCTGGCGAAGTGAGTTGATTTTGTCGACACATTTGGTGCAGGCGCATGATAAAAACAGTCTAAACAGGGGCCCACGAAGAGGTTGGACGTGTGGCGGAAGTGGGGCCCGCAAGGGCCACTTTTCTGTATCGAATTTCCCGCGTTTAAAGATTCATCCGCGTATATCACTTGAATCGTTGTTTTATTTGTGCCATATCGATTGTGATTGAAGAATAAGACGTTTGTTATTAAAGAAGAGACTATTATTTTGAGGATCCCTCGTCACAACCATCCTGACAACGAGACCAGACCAGGAACCCGACCCAGCGACGTCATCAGAAGTGCGATGCAGCCCGTGCCACAGATGAAAAGTGGACTGAAAACGAAATACCCGTATTTCTGTTATTCTACATTCTGTTACTGAACGTGTGATGAAAAAGGCGACCTGCCGTTTCACTAGCGGCATTTCATTTGCAAGAAGAGAATTGAAAATCATCTTTTCCTGGTGATGAGCGGTGCGCTGAAAGGAAGTTCATCGGCAAGACTGGACAAGTCTGGACCTGGACCAGATTTCATGTGCTGGCGTAACCTGGCTGGAGCATAAGGATTTGTTCATCGATAGGTTTGTCTGTATCTAGACAAACGGAGGTATATTTTGTGAAGCCGAAAGAAAGTAAATCTTATTTCTTTGTGAGTAATTCGTTGTAATAATAGTTCCTAACGGAACCAAGAATGTTATGATTTTACTGTCAACTACCTCCATCAAAACTCAGCGGCAAACATTTTTCTAATTTTACTAACGTACAGAGTGTTTAGTAAATTCGCATACTATTGAGTTTGAGAAAAATTTTGACAGATGGATTGTACTTAGTTGTAAAGAAATAAGATCTAGATAGTAACATTTACACATTGACAATTTTATACTCGGGGTACAGATAACATACTAGTTATCCGCTTGAACGGCCGGGCGCGCACCCCGGAGCCTCTTACGCGGCCATGTCATTTGACACCTTAAAGGCGCGCCGGGTTTTGTTTACATTGTTTACAGAAACGTTATTTAGGACTCTTCCTCGGCGGGCATGTAGTTTAAGTGGTGTTTTTTTTATTCAAGCGGATGCTTTAAACTAAACATCTGTTATGTTAGAGTATTGTTTGGGTTTATAGTTTCGTGTAATAAATAATCACCACACAGTAGGACACAAAATGTATTTTTTCGTCATTAAATTACCTATAATTCCAAATTTAAAGGTATGACCTATTTCAAATTACAGTGAAATGCAAGCGCTGCATGGTGGTGCTATGCGGGTGCTGCATATGGTGAGCCGTTCGTCGGCGCGACATCGGCGTCGATCGGCGCAGTGGTGCAATGGTGCGATTCTGCTGCGATGGCAGTGCAGCGGCGGCGCGGTGGCGTGGTGGCGCAACGCAACAGACAAGTAGCCGGCGCTGGTGGCGATAGTGTAGAGAGAGATCTACTGGCATCGCATATCATATGATCGCAATTTGGTGAGCAGTTTTCATTTTGTCATTATTTGTGCAAACAGCACCGAAATGCTCATTTCCGTTCAAAGAACACTCTTTTGTACAGTTTTTGGCAATTTACTAGTACAAACCTAGTATTACAAAATGTGGGATTTGATTTAAATTGGATTAGTAACGATAAGAGTTCGTATTAGATTGACAGATGGGAATATGATTGTGATTTGGTTCAGAGGACTAAATGTTTAGTTGGTGTTTTACCACATTATTAGTAAAGAAGTGCTGAAGATGTGTTGGTTTTATTGCGTGGCTGAATGAGTCAGCACGTTGTTGTGGTAACATGATGGTAAAGAGGGTATAGCGGAAGCACTGTAGTATGTACAAAGAAAGATTGTTTTGTTGTTGTTCCAAGCTGGCAGTCTATTACGCGTTGTGACTATGTTCAGTAATAAAGAAGTAGTTGAGAGCTATATTTTTTAAAAAGGCTTTAAGTAATAACATTATTTACAAGCAGTTATCAGCTGCTACGTGACAGATTTATTTGAGTATTGAGCTATGTTGGACTGATACCAAAAGCACTGAGTTTTGTGATCGCTGGTTATGTTGTGGAGTGCTAGTAAGGCACAAAATTTTACGATCACTGGATAAGTCATTGAAAGTTACTGTAGACTGTAGAGTTCTGACAGATACGTTATGGTGAATTTAGTACAAACTCCGCCAAGATAAAGTGGAAATGGATTTTCATGAGTAAACTTATGAAGAGAATTAATTTGTGTAAAATGATATTTTTAACGTTTGCCCTAAAATAGTTTTGAAGTTGTTAAAACTAAGTTTTTAAAGATTAACGAATAGCTCAGAAAGATGCCTCAAAGTGATGTATCCTCAGAATTAAATGTTTGTGATGTTGAATCGGGTGAGGACAGTGCCGGTGAAGGCCTGTCTAACTATGTGCAAACACTTACTGACATGGCTACTTATTTGGTAATCCGCACGCTTCGGTCGTAGTCGTAACTGCGATTCGATAGGGTTGTACAAGGCGCGATGCGACTGAGGCTGTGGCAATCTAGCGTCTCATGGGAGACTATGTCATTATGGAATGACCATGTATGTTGAGCATACCGATTCCAATGTGGGAATCCGTCTCATGGGAGACTATGTCATTACGATGACCATGTACATTGAGTGTACCGATTCCAATGTGGGAATCCGTCTCATGGGAGACTATGTCATTATGATATGACCATGTATGCTGAGCATACCGATTCCAATGTGGGAATCCGTCTCATGGGAGACTATGTCATTACGATGACCATGTACATTGAGTGTACCGATTCCATGTGGGAATCCTTGCCACCTAATTTGTAGCTACTGTTAGTGATGTGTGTTGTTTATATGACTTTGATTATAATATTGTAATTACTGTAACTTACTATGAGGCATACTTTCTTCCTTATCTTTTATGTGCCTACTAACCTTTTAGTCAGGTTAAGCCGAGCGGAATTAGCTCCATTGAAGTAATTTTGTTTCAGATACACACGAGGACGTGTGACACGTCAGAATGGCCGTGTCGGAGCGTAAGCGCAATGCTGCCCTCATAGACAGCAAGATCGATTACTTTAATTTAAATTATAACGACATCTATCGAGTTATTTTGTAACTATCGACTAAAATTATTAACGCCATCTATCTTGTTGCTTTGTAACTATTAGTTGGGTCAGTTTAAACGTTGCGGCAAGCACTTGGGTGAATTGGATACAGAGAGATGGCAGGACCTGGCGAAGTGAGTTGATTTTGTCGACACATTTGGTGCAGGCGCATGATAAAAACAGTCTAAACAGGGGCCCACGAAGGGGTTGGACGTGTGGCGGAAGTGGGGCCCGCAAGGGCCACTTTTCTGTATCGAATTTGCCGCGTTTAAAGATTCATCCGCGTATATCACTTGAATCGTTGTTTTATTTGTGCCATATCGATTGTGATTGAAGAATAAGACGTTTGTTATTGAAGAAGAGACTATTATTTTGAGGATCCCTCGTCACAACCATCCTGACAACGAGACCAGACCAGGCAAACCCCACCCAGCGACGTCACATATATATTCAGTCTTGCACGTTCAGCTTTATAAATATAGATTTGCATTTTCAAAACAAATTATCTTTTATTATTTGAATTGATTAATCGGAATCATTTCAAATCAGGCTTTAATATAAAACAATAAAGTTTGTATGAAGTAAGAAAGTAATTTCAGAAACTACATCCGATTTTGGGAATTATTTTGAGGTAGGCTATATTCTAAGAGGAAATATAATAGGAAAAATTGAGATAGAAAAAAAACCACCAGCCTTGTAAGTAGCTTTCAGGCGGTCAGAGCATTGGGCCGGATACCCGGGGGCGCGAGTTCGAATCCCGCCTGAAAGCAAGCCACTTTCAGGTGGTTTTTCACAATTTTTCAAATTACAGAATGCATTGTAAATACATAAAAATATTTAAAATCTTAAGCATTGATATTATTATGCCAGTTGGAGTTTGTGTATTTTTATTTGATTAGGACACAATAAAATTTTAAAAAAAAGCTTGGTCAACATTTAGTAAAATTTTTATTACAGTCTCAAAAAAACCTCCCAAATTCACTGGAAAAAATAACTTGAAAAACGAGAAAACACATCGAGTCTACCCGCAGACAAAGTCAGTGACGGCAGTTAGTAAAACAATTACACTAAACGCCCATTGCAACCTTTAAAGAACTCAATTTGTGATAAGAACTAATGTCGAAGGATTCTTAGCATAGCTCTCAAAATTGCTAATAGAAAATTGTTATAATATTTCGATACAACTTTAATACCTCAATAATAAACTTCAAATATTAATTTCCGCTTGAGTAATAAATTGTATAGGGTTTTACAGTTGACTAAGTAAACAGTGGGTGTAAAAACGCAAGTTTTTCGTGAATCTAAAAGTGACCCAGACATATTATCATAATTTGATTATGATAATTATAATACACACTACATTGCCAATTTTTTCATAAACGTATCAAGCAGGTCAAAAATCCATTCTAAAAATCTAATGTGAAAAATCGTTTTTTTACGCGCTTTCGCATTCGTTACTGTAAAACCTTTTTATTGAAAAGTTAAATTATCTTTCCAACTGTTGTCGCAGATAATAAGAGGTTGCTTTCCAAAATATTTGGTTAATTAAGGTTCTGTGATCTTCCTATTGATGATCAAAAGGAATTTCCGAAAGGGCTTTTTTAAGCTTTGTTTTGTTATGTTTATCGTATTTCCTTTTCTGTGAAGGAACCGAATAAAATAAATAACTGACTTTAGGTAGTTAGTCCACTGAGATTTTTGCTTAACCCTTATGTACTCGCATAGGGTCGAGACAACTTCAAATATAAAATATGTTTATAGAGTGGGTTTTTTTTGTCAGCAACAAATTTAGGAATATTTCATTTAAAATACTCGTAGATGCATCAGATTACTTTTTCAAAGTTGATCTCGGCTACGTCAAAAGTTGGTAGTTTTGGGTTTGATTTAGAAATGGTTTTATTATTTTATTTGTTTAAGGTATATAAGAGAGATCAGAAAAAAACAACCTATAATTTATTCTGACAAAAAGAAATCTGACGAATGTGTCCTAAATCGATTTATGATTAGGTATTATAAGGTGTATCTACTTAGCTAATAAAAAGTTGGACTTTGTTTCAACGCTCTTCCAAATTAGTACAAAATATTTTGTCAAATCATATTTCAATACCAATATACAACAAAAAAGTTCATTAGATTTAGTATTGTTTACTCACGGTGACCACTTTAATTAGCTACTGATCGGCCCATAAAAGCCAGTCACGCAGCTAATTACCGCTTGAGGCCAGGGTGCCTACCATCAACTCTTATTGCGGTTTTGTTTAGGAACCTAAACTGATCTGCTTCGCTTATTCGTACCACGACCGCTTAATATCAATGACAGCGATTCAGTGATCGATCAATGACATTTCACAGCCGCTAAGCTGTCAGGAACTCTTATTTGACTTATAACCCGGTCGATTTAACATGACACCTGCAGGTTATACCCGTCCCTCTCACTCTCCGGGCATGACAGAATCGGGTGAAAGAGACGGGTAGAAGAAAAAGGACACAAATCGTTCGGTCATTAACATTTAGCAATTCATTTGCGATCCAGTTTTTAGAAGGTCAGAGTACGAAAGAAAGCGATTCATTTTAGGAACCTATTCTGCATCGCGCTATTTTTGAATCGCTGTCTTAAAGTTGATGGTAGGTACCCTGGCCTAATTAGTGAATCAATAACAAACAGATTAACAAGCTATTGACGTAACAAGCTCTAGGACGATTATGGTTAGTTAAGGCGATCAATTAATAATATAAGTAATTAAAAATCATCACATTATGTTGATTTGACGACTTCCTTAGCCGAGAGGTGTAGGCACCGGTTTTCAAGGTGCCGCTATTTCTAGAGGTCCCGGGTTGGACTCCCGTTCGGGTAAATATTGAAACCGAAGTTTTCAATATTTCCTCGGGTCTGCGTGTATGTGGTAACCCGTCGTTGTTTCCAATTTCCATAATACTAGTGCTCAAGCTACTATAGTTTGGTATTGGAACAATGTATGTGATGGTGTCCAATATTTTTGTTTATAAGGATTCATCATAAAGGGTGCCAGCAACGAACGAGTTTCCGAAGAAAACAAAAAAAAACGACTTTTCATAAAGAACTCGATCAGCTGTTCGAACAATTTCATGGAAAGTAGATTTATTACTTTTATAGAAAAGTCGTATACCAAACGTTATTATGGTTTATGGTTACTCCTACATGGTTGTGGTTTTACATACCTACAGGGTTACCTACATAACCCTGTAGGTATGTTTATTCAAGCGTTCGACATGCGATTATTCCCGCATGGAATTTGGTTATACCTCGCTTTTAGTAAGACATCCATATCGCACGCTAAGGGGCGGTTAGTATACCTACATTCAAAGTGGCATTACGTTCTTTTCCAACTTCCAATTCATTGTGTTTCCAAAATCATCAAATTGGGTTCCGCGATTTTGGCGTAAAAATACACAATATTGTTCATTAGGTACGTTAGTTTTGACTTTAACAATAGTAAGACTATTCTGTGTAAAATAAACATAGTCCGTTGTTAACTTATAGACATTTCCAAGAAATATATTTCAGTCAGCCTTGTAAAAATATCTTGACACATCTGCCGACTGGTTAAATCGTAATTTAAACTTTTTGCTCGTAAGCCGAGCTCCAACTCGTTGCCAGCAACCAAACGAGTTTCCAATGTGGGAAAATCTTTCATCGAAGAACTATTCTGATATTGAAAAATAGAAAATGAAGTATTTAGAAAAAATCGACCCGTCTCACAATCAGCTCCGATGGGACTCGAACCCACGACCTTTCGCTCGCGCTTTCGCGAAAGGTCGTGGGTTCGAGTCCCATCGGAGCTGATTGTGAGACGGGTCGATTTTTTCTAAATACTTCATTTTCTATTTTTCTATAATAAAAACTGCATTGTGAATGCAAAAAACTAAAAATTAAAATAAAATATTCTGATATTGTTTGTTTCTTCGGATTAATTTATTTATTTATTTATTTCATTATGACACAAAACAGGTTACAGTTAAAACAAAACAAGACAAATTATAAAAAAACAAGACAAGGAACAAACTATAACCTACAATATGTATCTTTAGCATGACAAAATGTTGAGCAACTAATCTAACTAAGTAGGTACTTAATAAATAAGGTTAGAAAACATAAATATCAACTAAAACAAAAAAAAAAACAAAAATATACAACTACCTAACTATCAAAAACTGACAAGACTTTACGTCTGAATTTAAGTGAGTTGGTTTCAAATATGTCTATGTCTAAAACAAGACTGATTTCATTGTAGATTACTAATTTTTTACACTTACCTACTTTTTACGATTTTTATAGCATTTTTACCCTTAAATTATACCCAAAATATTATGTAACATATCGAATACTACCGTATTCGAATACTCGACTCGTCTCCGAGACTGGCGTAGGATACCAGTCGACTGTACGTAAGTAATGTAAGACCGGGCTATCTTCGAAACCTAAAAAATGGCATAGCCTACATACATGTTTATGCGGCCTTTGGAAGCCTGATTCTCAGATCCAATATATATTTCAAAACCTATCATAACTTAGAGGAAAAAATATGGTTACTTATAGAAAAAATCCACTAACCTCACAAGTATATTTTCGGGCGAGACAATGCAACCAAAAGCTTAAAGTTGTGTAGTAAAGTAACTCTAGTTATCGTGATCGTATTGTTTTGTATGAAAACCAGAGTGGCGCCTCTTTCGGTATTGTAAGGAACTAAAATTCAAAAGACATTTGACAGCAGCACTAACACTCGTATCTATAGTCGAGTTTAGGTTTTGAGTAAAAGTCGTTATTTAAAATTTTCATTTTAATACAATAAACAAGAATTTAAATGAAATAAAAACTTTCAAAAGTAACTTAGCCAAGAATTTTTACTTTTGGAAGTTCTTATTTCATTTTTTTTTGCATTCATAATTAAATTTTTATTATTGAAAAATTTAAAATGAAGTATGAGAAAAAGTCGACCCGTCTCACAACTAGCTCCGATGGGAGTCGAACCCACGACCTTTCACAGGCCGGGCGAATCGACTGAGCTACGGAGTCGCCTCGTAGCGACTCCGTAGCACAGAATAATATTCCGTAGCTCAGACTAGACTGGGTTCGAGTTCCATCGAAGCTAGTTGTGAGACGGGTCGATAGTTCTTATTTCATTTAAATACTTGTTTATTGTATGAAAACGACAATTTTAAATAACAACTTTTATTTTTTATTTTATCTGTCTGATGGCGTACTCTTAGAGAGGCCTATGTCCAGCAGTGGACGTTAATAGGCTGATGATGATGATAATGATGATTCAAGATATTACTTGACTTGACTATAGATACGAGTGTTAGACAGCATTTCAAGTAGAGTTTACTATTTGATTACAAGTAGTTTTTCGGGCTAGGGCTACTTTACGTGCTGCATTGGACTGGATTTTCAAGTTCGAGGCCCGTCCGGAAATCTACATGTGAGGCTAATGGTTTTTTTTATTATTAAAATTATCATTTATGAGAATGCACAAAAATAATTTTAACTATTGATTGAATTAGCCGTCACTTGGTGGATTGTAAAAGAAAGAAAAAAATATGTGGCTTATTTCCGCAAAAACACAACATGCAATATGCGGCACCGTCCGCACGCCCGCAAAAAAATGCCTGATAGCCTGATAGATCGTGCGGGTTTCAGTGCTGGGGCCCGATTCTCAGGCATTCGTATTTTTTCAGTGTGGTAATTCGTATGTCGAACATTTCGTTTGTGGTTTCTATTGAAAAGTTAGAACGTTTCAAACAAACTAGATAAGCTGTCCCACATGTCAACAAATTCATTTTGACAGCTAAGTTCGTATACGAACTATACGAACATCTATTGGTCTGTACCACTCGTAGCGTTCGACTGGTTTTTGATCGAACTTTTTCGATTGTGAAATTCTGACAATACAAAAACTGTGTTAAATTTGAATTTCAAGCTTGTAAATGTGAACTTTTCTCGATCGCGTGAGAATCGGCCCCATTATCTAACAACTCCCTGAGGATGCCCCCGGGTTGGGGCGAATCACGTGTACAGTAGTCTAATTGGTGAAGGTGCAAGGTGTGTCGCCATTTGGCTATTTGCAGGTATTGTGCAATAGTTTCGCGGTGTGCATGTGCAATTTTTTGCGGGCAGGCGGGTAGTGCATCATGCGTGTTGTGTTTTTTGCGGAAGTAGGTAAGCTACATATATTACCCTTTTCACAATAAATCGTAACTATTATAAGTAACTTATTTATTTATTTATTTACTAGCTGCGCCCCGTGGCTTCGCTCCCGTGGAGTTTCGGGAGAAAAGAGTTGCCTGCAACCTATTTTCAGACCTGCCAAATATACACGAAAAATTTCATAACAATCGGTTATGCCGTTTCGGAGGAGGTTATTTACAAACACTAAGATTTTTATATATAAGATTATTATTTATTTATAAGAACTTATCTAAGTACTAGCTTTCCGCCCGCGGCTTCGCCCGCGTGGACTACACGACGTTATCCCGCGGGAATTTGATATTTTTCCGGGATAAAAAGTATCCTATGTTCCTCTCCAGGCTACAAAGTATCTGTCTCCCAAATTTCAGCCAAATCCGTTCAGCCGTTTTGGCGTGATTGAGTAACAAACATCCAAACATCCAAACATCTAAACTTTCACATTTATAATATTAGTAGGATACTAATATTATAAAGAGGAAAGATTTGTATGTAGGTATGTATGTATGTAATTAATAAACTCAAAAACTACTGGACCGATTTCAAAAAACCTTTCACTTTTAGAATGCTACATTATCCCTGATTAACATAGGCTATATTTTATCCCGATATCCCCACGGGACGGGTACCACGCGAGTAAAATTACAAGGATCCACTAGTCAAGAAATCATCATCATCATCATCATCATGTCAGCCGAACGACGCCCACTGCTGGGCATAGGCCTCCCCCAAGGATCTCCACAACGATCGGTCCTGCGCTGCCCGCATCCAGCGGCTTCCCGCGACCTTGACCAGATCGTCGGTCCACCTTGTAGGGGGCCTGCCCACGGAACGTCGTCCGGTACGCGGTCGCCATTCGAGAACCTTTCCGCCCCAACGGCCATCGGTTCTCCGCGCTATGTGTCCCGCCCACTGCCACTTCAATGATGCAATCCTTCGAGCTATGTCGGTTGTTTTAGTTCTCCTGCGGATCTCATCATTTCTGATTCGATCGAGCAGGGAAATACCAAGCATCGCTCTCTCCATTGCTCGCTGGGTGACTTTGAGCCTTCTTATGAGACCCATAGTAAAAGACCACGTCTCACTTCCATAGGTCATTACTGGCAACACACACTGGTCAAAGACTTTCGTCTTGAGACATTGAGGTATTTCGGACGCGAATATATGCCGGAGCTTCCCAAACGCTGCCCATCCGAGCTGGATTCGACGAGAGATCTCTTTCTCAAAGTTGGACTTACCTAACTGGACCGTCTGTCCTAGGTAAACATAGTGGTCAACAACTTCGAGTGTAATGTTCCCAACATTAATATATAGTCAAGAAATATACATAATTAAATACTTATGACACCAACGAGTAGAATCGTATCCCCACTATAAATTCAAGACACGGCTTCAGAAAACTTCTTTCGCAACATGTTCGCTCGTACTTTTTATTTGCTTTGCAAAATCGGGAATTCGTATTTGTGTTAGTACTCCGTGTTCGGATTTAAGGCCTACAGGGGATGTGTATAAACTGATTAAGCTCAAACTTATGGCGAAAATGTTGCTAAGTTTTGTAGAAGTATTTTAGCGTATGTCTTATTTGAATATTTTCGGAAACTAAACAAGCCATTTTGTTGTAAAAACACTCAAATAAAAATACTGCTATAATATTAGGAAGTAAATACCTACTTGCCTTGCTTAAAATAAATCAATCAAAAAATTTAAACAATATAATAATTTTCAGTCTTCGAGCAACGTGGGTCTTCCGTTCCGGGAAGGAAGGCCCGCGTTGCTCGGAGTTTTCAGTGAACAAACGTCCGTCAAAAATACGATCACTTTATCGGGTAACCGTAACCAAAACGACAGTTTTTCTTGCTGGGGCTATAGCACTCCAAGCACAAAAAACTATCGTTATCGTAATGGTGAAAATCATAAAACCAGGGAAGCGCCTCTTTCGGTCGTATTAAAATCGTAGTAATTGTACTAAAATTGAAAAGATATTTGACAGCAGCATTTTATCAGCTTTTGACGGATGGTGTAGTTCACAGTGCGACCCTTTGACGCGCGTTCGAAATCCGGAACTAACCCTCTAGGTCATGAAGCTCGACTTAATACTGAGGTAACTGGAGAGTGTAGTACGAACAATTTTTTGTCCACCACAAATTACACAGTGGCTGTCTTCCGTCTCACCTACACTTTAAAAAAATACGTATGGTCATATGAGACAGCTGACAGCCACTACATACATAAATGTCAAATTTGCTGGCGACACTTTTTTATTCAGGGTGAGAGCTCCAGTTACCTCAGAGTATTAAGTCAAACTTCATGCTCTAGGTAGTCAATCAGTCAACTACTTCCCAAGTGACAAAAGATTTTTGTTAAAGACTTCGATCAACAATAGTACTAGATGAAGGCTCACGAACTAAATGAAAACCTCATAATGGACAGACTGACTTTTTTTTATCGGAGAAAAAAGGTTACGTATGTTACGATCTTACATTATAAATGACAGGAAGCGTTCCAAGTTTGAAATACCTTAGTATTATTGACACCGTCGAAATAATATACTTATAATTATACTCTCAAGTAGGCGTATAACGGCCATGTCTGTCAATCCAACTATGTATCTAGAACTAGGTGTTATTATTGATCGAAGGTTAAAGATCAGCAATCTTTTATGTTCCGGTGACAGCGGCGCTATGTACCTATTTGTTTCTTCTTTTTGTAGCAATTTAACCGGCCCTGACTTCTAAGAACTTCAGTCGGCAGAAGGCTTATGGTTGGACAACAACTTGACAGCAAGACGACATAAAAAACACGTTTGTTCCAGTCTTTGGCCACCGGAACAGAAAACGTTGTCGCACTATACGTACTATACCATTACCATATCGACAGTTTTCTTGCCTCGGCTACATGTGTACTCAAATGTCTACCCGTGACTTCGGCGTTCATTCCACGGTTAAGCTATTTGTGTTCATTACAATTTCATTAAATGTTAATTTATAAATAGGTATTTCGGCTGTTATTACGAAAATATTACAGGCAACGTTCTAACTTTGCAGAATTTGACTCGAGGGTCAGCCTGAATAGACAGGAAACCCTGGCTGTCAAAAACATGACTTTTGAATACTGTAACGCGTAAATGTTTACGTGAAGCAATAAACTCTTTTTGACCTTGTATTTTTAAGGTTTACCCTTCGATAAAAATAACACCTAGTACTTTAACACTTCGATCAACAATAACACCTAGTTCGATCGAAGGTTTACTATCTGTTATTTCGCTGACACCAGTGCTCGATTGGAATCTCATATTCCATACAGCAAAACAAGTGACTACTATTGAAAATGAAATATTAGAAAAAAAAAACGACCCATCCTTCTTTCTCCCGTAGCTCCGCCGGGATTTTTTTCTAAAATTTCATTTTCAATAATAAAAATTGCATTGCGAATGCAAAAAAGTAAATGTAATTTCAACTGACTACTAACTGGATTCAGCTGGCAAGCGAGCTAGCAAGCCAACCGATGTCACGTTGCACCTCTTTTTTAGCTCGCTCTCCAGCTCAGATCCATCCTTTACCATGGCCCGCTATTATTTCTCGGCTGCTTGCGTTCAATTCCATGTTAGAGAATTCTAGACAAAATGAAGATAACTTTATAAGACTATGTGAAAAGGAATAGGATACATAATAATAATAAATAAAATAAATAAATAACCTCTTACATTCACACCAATTATCTAAGCCCATTTTAATTTCATTAAGAAACTGTATCATGGAAAACTTGATAACGGATAAATATGTACTTAAATACTTTTTGTTTGTAAATGCATACTTAATATACATAGTAAACACCCAGACCAAGACAAATAGACATGTTCATGCACACAAATATTTGTCTTGTTCGGGAATCGAACCCGAGACCACTGGCGCAGAAGGTGGGTAGCCTACCCCTGCGCCAAATCGGTCGTCAAAATACATAATAATTTCCAATGTTATTTAAATTTTAACTTTTTTGCATTCACAATGCAATTTTTATGGTTGAAAAATGGAAAATGAAGTATTTAGAAATAAAAAAAAATAAAACCGCCTTCAAAAAAACCACATCAAAAAAGTAAGAAATAATTCCTCACCAAATAAATAACGTAAGTACTTTGAAGTCGGGCGGGTTTTCACAAAAACAACAAAAAATTGTACATGTTTCACGCCCGACTTCAAAGTACTTACGTTATTTATTTGGTGAGGAATTATTTCTTACTTTTTTGATGCAGGCAATTTACGTGTTTTCTGGTAAATAGGTATGTGATCAAACTGAAAACCTCCTTTTTCGAAGTCGGTTAAAATACCTTGAGGTATCCTCTTTTTAACGAAACAAGAATCATCTAAATCGGTTTATAAACAAAGGAGTTATGCCTAAAGATACGTATTAAATACACATAAAGTGGTAACGAAAACGACAGTATTTTCAAGATTTCCTGAAAACTACTGAACCGATTTCAAAATTTCAAAAAATGGGACCAACTTGGAAACCAACCTGATGTAATAACGTTTGAACCATTTCAATCGGTAACATACATACAGACGAATAGAGAACCTCCTCCTTTTTGATTTAGAAGTCGGTTAAAAATCGACCCGTCTCACAACCAGCTGCGATGGGACAATGTTGTATTGTAAATATAGGTATACTAGCTGTGCCCGCGACTTCGTTCGCGTGGTATAGTGACTTTCGGCAGCATTTTTCATTTTTTTAGCTAATAAGGTTTTTCGTTTTTTGTGTATTTATTTTATATATATTAGTTTAGCGCTATGATACATATTAACACAAAAAATATTTCACATAGCCTTCCGCCCGCGGTTTCGCCCGCCTGTACTACACGACGTTATCTCGAGGGAAAGTTATATTTTCCCGGGATATCAATTAGTCTTTGTCACTCTCTAGCTCCTAAAATATCCACATCCTAAAAAAACACGCCGATCCGTTGCTCCGTTTTGACGTGAAAGACGGATATACAAACAATACAAACAGTATGTCAAAAGAAAGAACTTATCACGCTGAACAACTTCTCTTAAGATGCTATCTCATATAGTTTAACCTGGCTCCTAGGGTTCCACATCAGCTGGCTTAGCATGAACGGCTTTTATCATGCGATATGATATAGCACGTCATGCTGTCTTGCTTACCTACCCCACTAAGGTGGAAGCAAGACAGCAAGACGTGCTATATCATATCGCGTGATATAATGATGGTAATGCTCGCCAGGCAGGTGTACCAAGACCTTCAAACTTTGTACGTAAATAGAAAATGCTCATCACATTTATCAATTTTCCATAAGACGGTATTTATATATCTCTCATAGTTTGGCTGGACTGCTATGGTTCCACATCGGCCATTTCGATGATCTAAATAAATTATATCCTACCTATAAGTTGGCGACACCTAATAGCTATATAACAAAAAAAGTTTCATTAAAATCCGTTCGGTAGTTTTTGCCTGAAACGTGGACAACAGACAGACAGACAAAAAATTCAAAAACTATATTTTTGGTATCTGTTCCGTTTAAGAAGACCCTTGGTGGTATTTTTTTTTATTTCTTTTCAATGTATACAGCCCCTGTACCGGCAAACCCCTGGACATAGGCTTCATTTGACATTTGATGCCCATATTTTGTGCTTTTAAGGGCTTCAAATGTCAAATGAAGCCCATGTCCATACCCATAATTTTTAGCCGGTAGCCCCCTGAATAGAATCGCATACAGTTTAATAATAAGTATGAATAATTTTATTTATTTACATAATATACCTACTTACACGGTATTTTTTTTATCGCCCCGGATAAAATTAAAAGGATTATTCTGCTCATGAAAACAAACAATTTTTATTATGGGACCAACACTAAAATCGCAAAAAAAACAGCTATTCCATACAAAAGTGCAAGAATATTTAATCAAAATGTATGGAACAGCTGATACTTTTTCGCGATTTCAGTGTTGGTCCTATAATAAAAGTTGTTTGTTTTCATGAGTAAAATAATCCCTAAAAATATCCGTGGTGATAAAAAAATACCTTGTATATTACATAAACAGTACCTACGTATTAACACATTAAAAATTTGTATCACATAGCCTTCCGGCCGGGATTTTTGCCGCGTGTACTACACGGCGTTTTTCCAAGGGAATGTGATATTTTTCCGCGATAAAATTAGCCTATGGGACTCTCTAGCTCTTAAACTATCCACATACTAAAAAAAACAGGTCGATCCGTTGCTCCGTTTTGACGTGAAAGACGGACATACAAACAAACACACTTTCACATTTGTATATATTGTATGTCAAAAGAAAATACTTATCACGCTGAACAACTTCTCTTAAGGTGCTGTATTTGTATCTCTTATAGTTAAGCTGGGCTGCAAGGGTTCCAAATCAGGAGTACCAGACCTTCAAACTTTGTACGTCAATAGAAAGTGCTAATCACGTTTAATAATTTTCCTTAAAACGGTATTTTTATATCTCTCATCGTTTGGCTGGACTGCTATGGTTCCACATCAGAAATTGCGATCTTCAAAATCAATTATAGCTATATGTTGGCAACGACCAATAGCTGTATAGCAAAAAAACTTTCATCAAAATCCGTTCCGTAAACTTTTTTGCCGACGTCATCACACGAAAAAATTCATCCCCTGTTTTCACCCTCTTTAGGGAAGTTTTTTTTACAAACTTTGAATGTCGTATTTATTTATCTAATCAAAAGCCTATAAAACAATTTTGAAGCTTCTAGCTTTAAAAATGACGTTATTTCCATACAAACTTTCATCCCCTATTTCAACCCCTTACAGCCGTTTGTTCACATAAAAAAGTAGCCTATGTCCTTTCTCAGGCTCTAGACTATCTCTGTACCAATTTTTATTCAAATCGGTTCCGTAGTTTAGGCGTGATTGTGTAACACACAGACAGACAGATTCGCATTTTCGCATTTATAATATAATAAAGTAAGGATAAGTAAGGAAGTAAGGATAAGTAAGGAAGTAAGGATTGTATGTCAAAAGAAAATACTTATCACGCTAAACAACTTCTCTTAAGGTGCTGTATTTGTATCTCTTATAGTTAAGCTGGGCTGCTAGGGTTCCACATCAGGTGTAATACCTTCGATATTTTTCCGTCAATAGAAAATGTCCATGACGTTGAACAACTTTTCTTAAGACGCTGTGTTCGTATCTCATATAGTTTAATCTGGCTGCTAGGGTTCCACATCAGGTGTACCAGACCTTCAAACTTTGTACGTCAATAGAAAGTGCTCATCACGTTTAACAATTTTCCTTAAATAAGTTTTAAGCTTCTAGCTTTAAAAATGACATAATTTCCATACAAACTTTCATCCCCTATTTCAACCCCTTACAGCCCTTTTTTCACATAAAAAAGTAGCCTATGTCCTTTCTCAGGCTCTAGACTATCTCTGTACCAATTTTCATTCAAATCGGTTCAGTAGTTTAGGCGTGATTGTGTAACACACAGACAGACATTTTCGCATTTATAATATAAGTAAGGATTAGTAAAAACTTTCAATTTGTGACAACTTTAACCTTCAACTTTATTAAGTTTGTATTATAAAAAATCTTAATGCCTAAAAACTTAAACTGTTCCCCTCAGTTTTCAGTTATGATTTCACTTGACTGAAATATCATAAAAAAGCATTTTGTTTGTTTGTTCAAGAATCATTTGCAGTAGCGCCGCAGTTCTGTGAATCTCCTGTATCCTCAGAGTGCAAAATTATAAATTCGCTATAACCTGACGATTTTATTACTGAATCTTTTTCTACAGATATATGTAGATACTTTCTCCGACACTTGGCAAATCGCATCATAATTCCAATTTAACTTTCGCCTCCAGCTAACTTACTTTTATTGTGATAATTTGGGCCGCAGCGACTGAATCAAAATTCTGGAAACAAGTAACTTTGACGTCTGCGGAATGTAGCTGAAAACTTCATGTCCCTTGTTATCACTTTTTATCATGAAAAAGTATTTCTTTTTATACAAAAACTTGACTTCGGTCTTTTCGAATGAGGTTCTAGATTGTTACAAATTACATTATAGTTTAATGTAATTTGCAGTGGATAAGTAACTACCGTAAAACCGGGTTGCTTTGACCCTAGGGGGTAGCTTTGACCCAAAATACTTTTTGTTCTGCAATATAATAATCAACTTAGCATTATAATACTTCGCTTAATGCTCCGACAATGGCCTGCAGCTAACAGATAAAAGTTCATACCACAGGACGATAATAATAATATGATTATACTGTTTTCCAATTTCAAATTTCGACGACCGATTTGGCGCAGGGGTAGGCTACCTGCCTTCTGCGCCAGAGGTCTCGGGTTCGATCCCCGAACAAGACAAATATTTGTGTGCATGAACATGTCTATTTGTCTTGGTCTGGGCGTTTTCTATGTATATTAAGTATGTATTTACAAACAAAAAGTATTTAAGTATATATTTATCCGTTATCAAGTTCACGTAGACACAGTTTCTTAAGAAATTAACTACGGGCTTAGATAATTGGTGTGATTGTAAGAAAATATTTATTTATTTATTTATTTATTATTCAAATGTGAACCAAATTTACCCCCTAGGGCCAAAGTAACCCGGTTCTACGGTATCGCTAAGAACTGTCATGCAATGGGTAACCAAATCTTAGGAACTGGAAATATTAGTGTTTCCTTATGCACGTTTGTCCCTTAGTTCTCGGCTGTATTCGCAGCTGTAGTAACAAATACCAAATACCGCATTTTTCAAAATGTGGAAAATAACTTTAAAAAATACATAAATTTAATCAGATTTTTCGAAATGCTGTGTGTAGTTACAGTGCCACAAGCTTTCCTGTTCCGGTGACAGCCGTGACAGAGGAGCCACTTGCAATACCAAATTAGCTGTCAAAATGGACTGGTGTATGAAAACTGTTTTAGTTCCAAAGATAATCACCGGAACAAAAAAGCTTGCTGCACTATACCTATTACGCTCTTTTATTCAGCCTTGTTTGTTTTTATCTAGTTTCATTTGTCGCTACTAAAAAAGTGGAAAGTATCTTTAAAAAATAGATAAAAGTTATGGTATGATCAGATTTTTCGAAAGAAATGCTGTGTGTAGTTCAATATTTCGCCCTTTTATTCAGCCTTGTTTGCTTTTATGTAGTTCTTTGCTTCTATTACTTTAGTTACACGCCTTTTCTAATATCTATTTTCTACTTAGAAGTAGGTAATAATAACAAGTACCTACTTAGGCTGTAAGAAACAAATATCTTTCATTTGGTCCTTGTTCACGACTCCCTGAGTAAGTAGCAGCAGCTAAGGTTCCACGAAAAACATTATTATTTCCTAAGCACGAAGGTTCATATTTCTTTGTCATAATATTGTTATTGAATAACACTTGTTTCCTAACGGAGGCTGTATCGGCGCCTGCGGCGGGAGATAGTGACACAATAGGCATTGTGGACGCCAACCTTTGTCATCGGATACAGCTTCATGACTGCTGCATTTAGCTACTATAGATAAATACCTACTTCGTTGTTTTTGTAATGGAATGTTTGCAGATTACTTATTTCATAATATTATGCGTAGTAAATTGACATTGGCATTTTGTCTACTGCATTTGGCTAAATTTTAGACCAACCGGCAATCGGACGACCCGGACAGCAGTTTAAATGCGGTAAAGAAAATTGAAACGTATAAACAAGAAAAACAATTCATAATAGCTGCACCACCACAAGTGTATATATTCTTTGGCACCGCTGCATTTTTTTTCCAATTTTATGAAAAGTCATATATATTGAAAAATTTATTGATGTCCTACTGACTTTTGTTTTAAGTAAGTATGAATATTTTTTCTTTTATTAGGGTTCCGTAGTCAACAAGAACCCTTATAGTTTAGCCATGTCCACCTGTCCGTCCCCAGCCTAGCTTATAGACTCTTAGTACTAGAAAGCTGTAATATGGCATGAATATACATATTAATCACGCCGACAAAGTGGTAAAGTAAAATTTTGAAAGTTTTTTTTTAGCTTACCTCCCCTACACACGTGACGCATTCCCACGTCTTTTTTGTCTAGGTACTCCATGTTGTGGGGAGTCGTTGGATAAAAATTTCAAAGATATTGCGGGTTTGTACAAACAGTTCTTTGGTTGAGGCATCCGTTTGTGAATCATTAGGTAAGCCATAAAGTGCAAAATTTTGTTAGAGTCAAGTGGTCAGTGGCCACTTTTGGTTTAAAACCATTTTAAAACTAGTAGGACAGGCGTACCGGTTTTGGCCACTGCACCGGTTTTGGCCACGTTTTGCTCTAACAGTTTTCTAAACAACTTTTAGCCATTTTTGATAAAGGCAATTAAAATAAGGTATTTTAAGGTTATAATAACAACCGTTAGAATTCCTTATGTCATAAGATTTTTTTTCAATAAATTCCATTTTCCGTTTGAAAAAATGTTTTGTATGAAAATTTTAAGAAATTTGTGTTGAATGAAATACTTTATAAACCTTTGTTTTTTACAATTAAATTGTTGTTTTGCAATTGACTGGTTTCTAACCCATTAGAATATATTGATTTTACCTGGGTTTGGTTTTGATTTTTCGCAATACTTACAAAAGTTTAACTATCAGTAAGTGGCCAAAACCGGTACATTTGGCACCTCTCACACATTGTGTGTAATATAAAAAAAAAACTATTTTACTTTTATAAATTTTAAAAATGTACCTTTAAAGGTAGATAAATTATCTATAATTTAAGATATAATTTGTGTCTTAAATACCTAAGACCATTTAGTACTTAGTGCTTAAAAGACAAAAAATCCTTAAAGTGGCCACAAAGGGTACCTCTGCCCTACAAAGAATAAAAAATATTAAAGAGTTATGCAAAAAATATTAGAAACAATTTAAGAGGGCATAGTGATATCTTTTTTTTTAATATTGATTTACGTATAATAAAAATAATTGAATTGGCGGCGCTAGTGGATGGCAAGTAACACCTTAATATCACTCTAACGAGAACAAAGCACTTTATAAATTTGCAAGCGGATCCTCGCGGTTTTACCTGATCCCATGGGAATATCAAGATAAAATATAGCCTATGTTAATAAGGATAATGTAGAATCCTAGAAGAGAAAGAATTTTTGAAATCGATCCAGTAGTGTTTGAGTTTGTTCATTACATATATACCTACCTACATACAAATCTTTCCTCTTTATAATTTAGTATAACTAGATAAGTAAAACAGTTAATCTATGAGCTTATTTCTACTAAACGTTTATCAGCACAAAACTGAATTTTAGCCAAGAGGGATTTCAGGGATCACCTGTAAGCCACGTCAAAGGATCAACGGTTGAACAACTTTGACAAGTTCAAGACTAAATAGACGAACAAATATCTAAATTATTACTTCGTTGGCAATCAGTCTCGCAAAGATAATAACGCTTGAATCGCAGTTTAAAAGTTTGTGAATAGACGATTTATAAATAGATGAAAGACTTATGTTAATAAAAAGAGCGAAATGATAAATGCAAAGTTATTATTGTAGTACGCGAATTTTAACCGCCTCTGTGGTCAAGTGGTTCACACCACCCGGTTTCAGACTCACAGGTCCCGGGTTCGATTCCCAGTGGGGGCAGGTACATATTGTATTCGGTTTGGTTGGTGGTAGGACATGTTCTTAGTCCGCCTGGCTGGATACCATCATGTTATCTAAGTCTGACGCCTTAATAATGATGTTTTCAGCATGATTGTGCTCCGGCCGTTAGAAATAAGAAAGCCAGGTCCTCAGTGATTGAGGATTCCGGGAGTAGTGCAATTCCACCTTCAGCCTTATCACCACTTAACATCGGGTTGGATGTAGACTAAGTGCTACCCCGTTGTGGATTAAAAAAAATGAAAATTTTTATTTTACTTGTTTAGGTTTGAGATATGAATAGGTACACCCAAAGGCTTGTTTGATTTTAAAATATACAGTCACTACTTGGATTTTTATATTGCTTACTTCCCACACCGTATGGGAAAATTGATACATCGCATCCTACGTCAAGTAATTTGAAATAGCAAATATTTCATCTATATCGATTGTCAAACATCTGGAAAGGTATTTCTTTCGTATGTGAGGGTAGTAATATCTTCACATTGATGGAATATACGCTGGCTTTACAGCGCGTAAGCGTAAGAAGTATTGGACAAATAGTACGCTACTCGTAACAACTCCGTAGCTCAGTGGTTAGAGCAGACGCCCGGGCAGTGAAAGGTCGTGGGTTCGTGTCCCATCGGAGCTAGCTGTGAGACGGGTCGTTTTCTTCTAATATTTCATTTTCAAAAACGTACGTTGTTCTTACCTACTACTTACAAATTAAGCATGCTGTTTCATCATAATAAACAACATGCTAAAATGGATATAGGAATATCAGTCTCACACACGGTACGCGGGTATGCGTGTTACTTTATTTGGCGCGAGATAGGAAGGTGAAGTATATTAAGTAAGTAATAAATGAAGTAGGTCAAACTTCCTCCAAAAAATAATTTCACTCTGAAATGTCGAAAATTCTTGGTGAGGCGACATGAGATTCTTGGCTTCCTCTTTGATATCGGATATTTGGTAATTAAATTCCTCAATAAATGCTTTACTAGCCTAATCGTTTTTATTTGATGGTAGATAGCAATTAAGAGCAAAAACTAAAAGTTGGTTTCTACCACTAAATCTTTTTTCGGTTGAACCAATTTACTATTAAGTAGTTGAAAATTACTTAATCGGCGTTACATTATGTAAGTCTTTAAGTGCAAATTATCACTTTATTGTCCTTTATTTATAGTAAATATGAATTATAAGTAAATCCAAAATTAATTTTGTTCAAAATTATCTTCAGAAATACCATTGTACTTAATTAAATTATCAAAATATAGATATAGATAATTGTACCAGCTGTAAAACACTAACTAATTGTGTTTTTTCAAGTATAGTAGATACACATTTTTAGTCTTGGGAAAAATCTACCTTTATTAGCACTATAGGGGAAAAAGAAAGTAAAAAAAGGGAATTATTTGCGATAAAAACTGCTCAGAAACGTGTAATAGTAGTAAGTTATCCAATACTATACTTCAGTTTTTTGGTTCCAAAAAACTAGAACATGGCTACTACGCTTAATACTAAATTAACGTTTAAATAATCATTTTATTTCCTTAAGGTGAAGACTCACAATGCGTTGCCCACGGAAGTTAGATAGAGCACAATAGAAAATGTCCTGAAAGACTGAGCAGACTTGATTAAAAACAGTTTTCAGGCTTCCCTTACATTTCCAGGCAAAATAATGCTAGTCGATGTTCTAGAAGATTTTGTTAGGGTTTCATTGTTATGTGACATGAATATTATTCAATTGTAGAACAAATTTTCGCTTTTTAAAATTTATGATTTTAGTTGAATTTTAGGATTCTGGATTTTGACTAAAGAATATCAATGTAATTTATCTAAATATCTGGATTAAGGAACCACTGGAATTCGTTAAGTTAAATAAGAATAATATTGAAAATTTTGCATCATTTAGCACAACAAATTTCGGATGGGACAAATAGCGTTGTGAATCCATTTAAAATCGAGAAGCATAAAATGTCAAAATCTCTACGTTATTCAGTTTTAAATTAAACTACTTACCTACGTGAAAAGACCCCTTTGCTTTACTCTTTATTTAATTTAGGCACTTTTACTCCGAAAAACCTTAAAGCTGGTTTGGCTTTTGTGCTTCGTACAAATTTAAAGGAAAATGAAAACTAAATTTGTTAAAGCTTCAGCGATAGTTTTTTTATCGACGACTTTACACCTTGTGGAGACGGCTTTGAGAACTGTTTGCGAACATTGTGTCATTTCATTTCTGTTTGCTGCAAAATGTTGGGCCGAACGTGAGTCTGAAATATTCAATTATTGTGCCGTGTAAAAGCTGGATGAAGTTTTCATTTGTCTTGTAGGTATTTAAGCGCACACTAAACTCGTACAGTTATTTATTTATAATAGTTTGTTTTTATAGAAACTTTTTTTTTAATCTCAACAGATGTTACGGACAAGGCTGAATGTGGAAGTGCACTACTCCCGGAATCCTCAATCACTGAGGAACTGGCTATCTTATCTCTAACTGCCGGAACACAATAATGCAGAAAACATCTTTGTTATAGCGTCAGACTTAGATAAAATGGTGGTAGCTAGCCAGGCGGACTAAGAACAAGTCCTACCACCAACCGAAACTTGCTTAATTATTTTAATACTAATATTATATAAAAGAAACTGTACAACTGGATGGATGAAGTGGAGACAGCTCACAGGCGTCATGTGTGACAGAAAAATGCCTTTCAAAATCAAAGGCCAGCCACGATATAAGACAGCTATTAGACCAGCTATGCTATACGGGTCCGAATGCTGGGTTACTAACAAAAACCACCTAAATAAACTGCACACATCAGAAATGCGTATGCTGCGCTGGTCAGCGGGCGTCACACTATTAGACAAAATCCGAAATGAGTACATCAGAGGAAGTTTCAAAATCTCACCTATCGTAGAAAAGGTTAAGGAGAAACGCCTGAGATGGTATGGACACGTTCAAAGACGAGACCGAGACCACATGGTGAAGCTTGCTCTAGACATACCAACGACGAAACGTTCGCGTGGAAGACCACTCGCCACATGGTTGACGACGATCGAAAAAGATCTAAAAGATGCTCATTTAGATAAGGACGCAGCACAAAACCGTGCTAAATGGAGGATGCGGACAAGGAAGGCCGACCCCAAGTAAATGGGACCTATTAGGGATCTAGTAGGAAGAAGAAGATTATATAAAAGAAACATTAGATTTATGCAGCATCGCTACAAAAAGCCGCCGTGGGCAAGGGCCCTTGTTTTCGTTTTTGTGTCACGATACATCAAAAAAACTGCGTTATAGTCCCACAATCCTGTCTGTTCCGGTGACATCTGTGACAGAGGAGCCCCTTGCAATGCGAAATTAGCTGTCAAAATAGACTGTCGTATGAAAACTGTTTTAGTTTCAAAGATTATCACCGGAACAGAAAACGTTGTCGCACTGTACATTAAATTGACATTAGGTGATAATCAAAATTTTCATCATTGTGATTGTCGTCGCTTTCGAAAGCGAAGACTTACTTATCATAAATCTATGCATATACAACAATTTTATTATTATTGTGAGTTCAAAAGTTGTTCTAAGCAAAATTGAATCTTTCTGCACTCTGTCAAAAGCCACAACGTTACTAACATGTTTTTGAAGCTTATTGCCAGAGTCGCGTGTCAATACAAGCGAGTGTTATTCAAGACCCATCTATCTTGAGGCATATAAATTGAATTCTACCGAGCGCTAACCGAGGCTTGGCAAGCAATGTGGAAATGCATTATCTTCTTTTAGAAAACATGTCAATCGGCTGACACGATTTGATGTAGGTACTATCGACATCATTTCCAGCTTAACAGTTGCTATACAAAACTCACACTTATTTCGTTTACAATAAAGACGTTCAAGGTCAATATAAATATAACTTGTTGTGCTATTGACTTAGTTGACTGTATGGTTACTTATCATGTGAGACACGAACGACTTTTATCGATGTAAAAATAAGGAAAGAACTAGCAATTTTAGAGGCCCACAATATTTTGGCAATATGTTTGGACAGTTCCTGTTGATTTGACTTATCAATTGTTTACCAAATAATTTTGGTTTTACCAAATACTAGCCTTGGTTTTGAATGTCAAGGACGCGTTTAAATTAGAGGTTTGGGGAAGTGCTGCAGTGGCGCCAATGCTAGCTTTCACACCTTGTTTCACACCTAGATCGACACAATTTTTTCTGTTCCGGTGACAGCAGCAGCGCTAAGGTTGGACAGCAACTTGGCAGCAAAATGGCATTAAAAAAAACATGTTAGTTATAGTTTTGGCCACCAGAACAGAAAACGTTGTCGCACTGTAATTTTCATGGGTTGCGACCTTCGATCAAGGTTGCGACGTATATTAAACATCGTACCCCTAGTGTAAATTTTTATGTCAAAAAACGCAAACTATTTCGGTTCCGTATTTATGTCAATTTGTATAAAAACTGTATTAGCGCCTCTAGCGGCGAGTAGCGCGCTTATATAGTTTTCATACAAATTGACATAAATACGGAATCGATATAGTTTGCGTTTGCTTGCACACGATTCCGTAATAAACTGTCAGTCGCAATGCAATTTTTTATCGGCTGTTAAACAGGGCGTCCCATGACTATGCCACATGAAGAAAAACTACCTTAAATACTAGAAAAATGTGATAGTAAAAAACCACGAGCCCTATAAGTAGCTTTCAGGCAGGATCCCGCCTGAATGCTACTTATAGGGCTCGTGGTTTTTACTATCACATTTTTCCTATACTTACAGAATTGCATTGTGAATGCATTAAAATAATTTAAAATCCTAGGAAATTTTACTAAAAGGAACTTTACCTTTATTTTTGACTAGCTGCATTCGAAGATTTTTTTGCATACGCTTTCCACACTTAGGAATCGAAACTTTCACACAAAAACTACTTAACGGATCGGTACCCCGAATGTAAGTTTTTATGTCAAGCAAACGCAAACTATTTCGAGTACGTATTTATGTCAATTTGTATGAAAACTGCATAAGCGCGCTACTCGCCGCTAGAGGCGCTGATACAGTTTTCATACAAATTGACATAAATACGCACTCACGATAGTTTGCGTTTTTTGACATAAAAACTTACACTAGGGGTACTGGATGAAGTTTTCAACAGAGATAGATTATAGGCTGGAATAACACATAAGACAATTTTTATATCGATATTCCCACGGGAACGGGAACCATGCGGGTTAAACCGCTCGTCAAACGTAAAGGGATGGTTCCTTTCAGTAAAATTTTCTATCTCTAATATTTAAAGTAGGTACTTTCCCTCCATGTGGCTTAGTCGTGGGATACTGTGATGGCATTCGTATTATTAGCAGATGTGCGGGCCGGGCTCGTAAAACAAAACTAGGAATAAAAAAAAAAAAAAATTCAAAAAAATGTTTCGAATATTTCTTCTAATAGATTAAGAGCGACAAGTTTTATTAGCGCACGGCGGGGACTAAGACAAATGAAGTCTTGGGTAGGCCGTAAATTACGCTCAACTGTCAGACAAACTATTCAAACTGGTGAATGATGGACAATTTTAGTTTAAATGCACAGATTTCTAAGAGTTTGGTAGATATTAAATGTGTTGCAGATGGGTGAAGTAGACGAAGGAAGGAAAATACTTGAGTTCTCTGAATTGTTAGGGCGGATCGTGAGAAGTTGTGCGTAGGCGTCACCATGGAGATTGCAAGCATCAAGCTGACCAATGAGGGATCGAGATGGGCGTAGAGCGGGAGGAGATAACTTCAGTAGAGATGGAAGATAGAAAACGGGGATGCAACTGGCATTGGGGAGACGCTATTTGATATTTTAGGACAGTGATAGATTGGGAGTTTCGTGACTCCATTGTAACTAACTGTGTGAGAAATAAAGATTAAAGAGTTAACTATTAATTAAATACTAACTTTGTTAAGTAAATTGTAGATTTGAATATTAAAACAAGTGTAACTATTTTACAAAGTGAATTTAAACAACGTCGAGAGGGGTATGTAATTGTGTACATTGTGGCTTATTCCGTGTGTCAATAAAGGTACAATCTCTAGAATAACGAGCGGTATATCACATACAACGTAGAAATGTATCAATACGAAGAACAACACCATTCTGGGGGTTTCGCTTTAATAACCGAATGGAACCCGATAGAACATCTCATTTTTGTGTTGGCTTTAATATGCGCAATAGTTGTGTTAGGGTGTTGTGGATATAAGATATTCAGTTATTGCAATCGTCGAATATTAAATAGACGGAGGTATTTGCAAGATGGTCTACCGAATGAGATAGAAATGCAAAGAGCCGGGTTAGACCTCAATCGAGGCTGAATTGGATTGCGTCTTTTCTCGATGCATAGTTAATCTCAGAGATAGGGATGGCTAACGTGAAAGTATTAATTAAAGCTCTAGAGACTGTAACTTTATGTAGCCTGGTGGAATACGAAACACTAATATCTACCATGAATGTTAATAATCAAGTCTAAATTAGACTAATATGTGAAATAGTTTTCCTTTCCATTTTTCAATCAATGGAACAGGTTTGTTCTATAAATGTGTTCGTATCTCACTTTAGACTTAAGTTGTACAATAACTATTGAAACTTTAGAGTGTGTTTAATTAAATTGAAGTGTGAACCTAGATGACCTTAGAGAGTTTTTTCTTTGGATTTTCGCTTTCTCTCTATGTAGTATGGTCTTAAGATAGGAGCTGAAAATCTAGCTGTCATTATATAGCAACCTATAGGTGACAGCTTAAATAATCAAACCAGTTTCTTTTTGCTATTTCGAAGATAAACAAAACACATTTAAGTTAAATAAATAATATTGTTTTTCCATAATTATATGTATTACTGCTTAGATATAAGATTCCTAAGAGGAAGCACAGTGTGAGGCATAGTCAAATCCGTGTTAAATACTAAGAAATACTTAGGAGAACCATTGAGCTAGTTTGTTTGACTTCGCTTAACACCTTGCGTTCTCACATGTACACCTTTCAGTTGAATCACGATTTCTATGAGCTAAATTCGTTAGATTTCAGTCTAGGTCTAGGTAGATTTCTGTACATATACCTAAATAAATAAACATGGGATAGTAGGGAGTGATTAAAGACTTTAAGGGAGAGACTACATTCAAACCGTTAAGGTTACCTGTGTATAGGTAGTTTATTTAAACGTGTTAGTAAAGGGGTCTAGCTGCTGAATTTGGACGAGAGAGACAACAGGAGCAGAGCAGAAGGAAGTATAATGTATTAGTGTTGAATAGGTATAATGTGTAAGTTCATTTTGCCTCTACACAGGACATAGACGCTGTTAGGTGCACTTATAGACTTGTATTTAGGATAGGAAATAGAGATAGGTATACTGGGTGATCTGTGATGAAATAGGACTTGCACAGGGTGTTTAAATCCTGGGGTGTTTGACCGCTTGAGGCTGCGAGCTAGTCATTCCACCCACTGACTTTAATCGAATGAGGGCCCTTGACTATAAGAGATTATTCTCTTAGACTACTGAACGGGATGCTCTGGCCGGCACTCGCGAGCTCAGCCTTATTGAGCCTAAAGGCTATCTGCGTGTGGGTTTCAGTGAACGGGTAGCAGCATTTCTGGGTCGTCGTCACACTTGCACTTCCATAGCGTTCAGCCATCGCCCGATTTGGCCAAATCGAACTTTCTCAATTAATACAAATATGAATAAATAAAGTATACCATGGTATTATGGGGAAAGGTGTCTAGCGAACACCTTATAAAATAAAGTAAATAAATGTCCACATCCTGGAGATGTCTGACATACGCTTCGCAGCGTAACAAAGATGGCTGACGTTCCCCAAATAATAAACCTCAGAAGGGTTTTTCCTAGAAGGTTTTGTAGGCGCTACTAAACGACCAGAGTGTAATCCACTACGTGAGCAGACATCTATTGGTTATAGCTTAGGAATTAGAGTAGAAGAGAGGCGAAGGTCGCGATCAGATTAAAACAATTTGCATTTTAATATTAACAAGCTTCGCAATGTTATTTAAAACCATAGGCCTGCGGAATGATGGATTTATCTCGATGAGCTTCCGTTCTATTCACACGCAGCTACTAAATAGTACAAACATAAACACGATTCGCAGATCACTTAGATGCCAGTAACATCGACTTTCACCAAGACCACCAAATACATAGAAAAACATTATAACTAGACGATCACATATACAAATCAGGGTTAGAGCCACTACAGAAAATGGTGTCGTGTCGACCAGGATTCCAAATACGTATTCGAAATAACGATACGATTGGATCAAAAGGACCAAATAATTATAATAAATAAATAAAACAAAAATAAATAAAATAAACACAACGTAGAAATCGTGGTCAGTTGAAAGGAATACTTTTACAGGGATGTTACGAGACATCGTGATGCGAAACAAGGAGGCGAGATAAATTCTGCATGGAATAATTATTTTAATTATGTGCATGGTGTGATTATTTTATTGTGTTAAACTGTTTACATGTCTTTTGAATGTAGGGGAAAGACACAGTTACAGTCAGAATTTGTCATAATGTTATCAACGAGATCGAAAAGAAAAAAAAAAATATACATACCTATTTCGTAAATTATAAAACTAAAAGAATCTATTTTTAGACAACTGTATAGCCAAGTTATTTGTTTACGGAAGACAAAGCCTGTCTGACAAGCTTGTGAATGGGAAGCGAGACAAAGGAGACCTTAGGGTTAATGTTTTATTGGTTTGCAACTTAACTGCTGTTGTCCATTGAAGTAAAATTTGACGGCTGTACATTAAAGACAAAAGGGAAGGACGTGGAGAATTCTTACCGAACAAAATAAACAATAAAAGAGTAAAATAAAAATACTTTCCAATATTATTCAAAGCATAGCGTCGCGTTTGACGATTTTGACTGTACGTAAAAAGGTTAGCATAATAAAGATGTGTGATTTAGGTGGAGACAAAGGCGGGAGCAGATTCTCAAGATATTGTTACATTTCAATGTAAGTCTGTTATCATGAGTATTTTAATCACATGTGGTACTATCTACCTTTCTCATAAAGAACGATCTGTGCATTTAGGAGTAGGGGAAAGTTTAAATCAAAACTAGTTTGTCGGCAGTTGAGTTAAGTGACGTTATAATGCCTAGGCGCAGTAAGAGACGGGTTAGGGGTCAAGATAGGACAGGGGAAAGTCGTGAGGGTAACGGAGGCATAGGGGAACAAACGGGAAATATAGATAACATAACTTTACAACAGATGTCACAAAGAATGGATGAATTTCAAAATACATTACGGCAGTTGAGCGCGGAGCGATTAAACGAGAGGTTAGAGTCGCGCGGGAATGTGCAAAATAGTCATCAGACGATTAGACAGGAGTCGATTAGCACAACAGCTAGTGGTAGTGCCGCGAATTCGGAAACTAGAAACTTATACGTCATACAGCCTTCAGTTGCGAAGCCGAGTTTTGACGGAAAACCATTCGCGAACCCTATTGCGTTTTTGAAACGATTAAAAAAATATATTAGAGAAGTGAATGGACAGGACCGCGAAATTTATATAGCGCTAGGTTGCATCATGGGACATGCACGAAAATTGATGGAGATGTACTCAAGGAGATGGAATACTTTTAGTGATTTTGAGGACGACTTTAGACGGACTTATTGGACTGAACAAATACAAGAATCCGTTAGGTATAGGTTGATTAACGCGGTGTACACAAGTGAATCAGCGATTTCGATGTCCGAACATTTTGCTGAATATGTTGAGTCGATGCAGTCCTTGACTATATCTTTTAGTGAAAGGGATTTAGTAAATTCGATAATGCGTCATTATCCTTTAGATGTTCAACGGTTGTGGTTTACGAGAGCAGAGGAACCCACTATTATGAAAGGCGCGAACTTTCTTAGGAGTATCGAACAAAATGTAGTTGTGGGACAGAGAGAGATAGGTAGATATGCTAGAGAAAGAGGAAATAACCAGAGAGGTCGTTACAGTAGGACACAGACAGATTATCCAGTTGCGGCAACGATTTTAGCGGAAAGATGGCGAGGCAGAGGCGGTTCAACTCGGGGAAGGGCTCACCGACGAGGCAGGATAGGTTACGGATCATATTCTAATAGGAATACATCACGGTCAAACGTGTTGGGTGAAATAAATACTAGGCCAGCTATAACATTCATGAAGGAAGGTGAGGGGTCAACATTATCAACGTCTGTGAGGGAGGATAAAACAAAAAACTAATACCCCCTACACAAGCGGAGTCCGATCGGTTATCAAAGTGTAGGAAGGGGAATGAATGGACTTCAGAAAATAGGAAAGACGATATAGCATATAAGATTTTAGTTAAAAATGGATGGGAGCCAGGTCAGGGTTTAGGAGCAGACGGAAAGGGATTGAAGAGGCCATTGACCGGGGGAGTGTCAGTGAGTAGCAACAGTTTGCGAGCAATAGCGTGTAGCATAGGTGTCTTATTGGAAAATCAATTCAATCATGTGATAGAATGTGACGAAGAAGGGCTTGCGTGTGATCTTTGTACAAGCAGGGGTAGAGAGGTTTTGTCGATATCACATGAGCTAGACGAGTTAGATTACTTAGGTGTTGATTATTCGTTGCCTAGATTACCCGAGATAGGAGTGGATGTGTACGGGATGCGTATAAGTGCATTGATAGACACAGGGAGCCAAATAAGCGCTATAACTAGGGAACTACACGATTCTATTCGGAAAGAGAGAGGTGATTTGCCCGAGATCGCTATCCCGGCTATACAGGTGCAGGGAGCATTTGGATCACGGAGTGAAAGTGCGAATCGTATGGTACTAATAGAGCTAAGTTTGGGTGGCACAATCATTGAAACGTCAATGTTAATTCTGCATAGGCTTCCTAGGTCAATGATATTAGGATACGACTGGTTGGAACATGTCAAGGGGATAGTGGAGTGTGGTAGAGAAAGGACGTTATCAATTGAGCACTTAGGAGTTAGGACTAGTGTCAAAATAAATTCGAGTTGCGAATTAAAACGGTTAGGCGGGAGAGACAATGCAAACATGATAAATACGATGTTAGAGACGGACGCCCAACCGGCGGTGTGTAATGAGGCGAGCGAGAAAATAAACAATAGCGGAAAGGTGGCTACCTACTTGGACGAGATGGGTTTAAATGACGAACAAAAGAAACTATTGTTACCCGTTTTAAACAGATATAGTAGAGTGTTTACCAACGAATTAGGATTGACGGACAGATACGAGCATGTTATTGAATTAATCGACGACACGCCTTTTATAAAGCGAAGTTATCCAATACCTTTAGCATATAGGGAGGAGATAAAAAGAGAACTAGATGGGTTAGAGGGCTTAGGAGTTATCCGTCAGGAGGCGACACCGTGTTGTAGTCCGCTTACCTTTACAAAAAAGCGAGACGGAACAATTAGACTCTTATTAGACGCGCGCGAACTCAATAAGAAGATGGTGGGGGACGCGGGGGCGCCACCACTTACATCAGAAATCATACTATCTTAATCCGTCTTAATTACTACAAAAAGAAAACATACAATACAAAAAAGAAGTACCTAACCTACTCTAAAGTACTAAAGCGATGTATCCTACAGGCAAGGAAACAGTCAAATAATAAATACATACAAAAAAATAGGAGAAAGAATGCATGCAAATCAGCATGGAAAATAATACACCAAGAGACTAATACTAAATTGACATGTAACAATTACATTGAAACTATTAACTATAATCACCAAAATATAAATAATCCAACAGAAATTGCCAATATATTTAATGACCATTTTACTAATATTACAAACGACTCTCTTTCGAAAAGACAAAATGACTCCTCAAGCAACTTAATAAATTCTATATACTTGACTCCAGTTGATGAGTATTGTATTAAAAAAACAATTAAATCCCTAAATAATACAAATTCTGAGGGATTTGACAACATCAGTACCAAAGTTTTGAAGGCATGTCAAAATGAAATAGCCCCTATCCTGACATTCCTTATAAATTCGTCAATGTCTTCTGGAACTTTTCCAGACAGGTTAAAGTATTCACTAGTCAAACCCCTGCATAAAAAAAATGAAAAAACCACTGTCGACAACTATAGACCAATAACTTTGATATCTATTATGTCTAAGATAAATGAAAAAATTATCCTGGAGCAACTCAGATTGTTTTTTGAAAAATATGGTGTACTTAAAAATGAACAGTTTGGATTTCAAAAAAAGAAATCGACCACCCATGCCATTTTTAACTTAGTAAATGAAATCCTTATTAACTTAAATGATAATAAATACACAACTGCAATATTCCTCGACATGTCGAGGGCATTTGATTTTTGTCGGCATGACACATTATTGGATAAGTTGGAAAACAACGGAATAAGGGGTCCAGCACTAAACTGGCTTAGAACTTACTTAAGCGATAGGATGCAAGCTGTTGAAATAGTAAAACTTGATAAAAATAATAGTACCCAAAAATTTTATTCGGAGCCTAAGGTAAACAAGTTTGGAGTTCCGCAAGGGAGCGTTTTAGGCCCTCTACTCTTCCTTATTTATATTAATAACTTGCCCAACCTGACAAAGCACCGCTGCATCTTATTTGCTGACGACATCTCAATCATAGTGACTACAAATAAAAAAATGACATTAAATGACCACATAAATGAAATTAACAATACAATGAACTTAATAATAAATTGGCTTAAAGATAATAATTTACATATAAATATTGACAAAACTTATTTTATGAATTTCAACAAAATACCCCATCAAACACTAAAAGTACACTATCAAGGACTAGGACTACACGGTACAAACACAACAAAGTTTCTGGGTTTAGAGATAGATCATAAGTTGGACTGGAAACAACAGATCACAAATATATGCAACAAAATAAACAGATTCAGTTATGCACTTTATAAACTCACCAAAGTTGCCTCTCAGAATGCAGCACGTACTGCATACTTTGCGTATATTGAGTCTGTCCTCCGATATGGTCTTATCATATGGGGTAATAGCACAGATATGAGTAAGGCATTTATTGCTCAGAAGAAATGTGTTAGGGCAATCTGTGATACGGCACCTGATGAGCCATGTGCACCCCTATTTAAAACATTAAATGTTCTACCTTTGCCATGCCTGTACATTTTTGAAAGTGCAAAGTTTGTAAGACAAAATCATCACTATTTCCAATCAGCTCAAGATGTTTATCCTCGAAACACCAGAAATGCACATAGGTTGGCGGCAGCCATTGTTCCAAAAAGCACTCGCATACAAAAAAATTGTTTCTGGATGTGCATATGTATATTTAACAATTTACCTGAAAAAATTAAACCACTTATTGTAATAAAATTTGAAAAAGAATTATACAGATGGCTAATGGCACACTTATTTTACTCAGTACAAGATTTTCTTAGTCATAATAAGTGTAAATTGTGTACCTAGTAAGGTTAAGTTGTCTAATTATTACTTTAATTGACTGTTATGTGAAAATTGACTTGTAATGCCGATCTTGAAGGAAGTTTTTTTATTGCACTTGACATTTGTACAGTTCTTAATAATTTTAAAATAATTTTTCATTGATAATGCAACATATTTTAGTTTTTTCTTGACATGAATGAATATTATTTTATTATTTTGTTGTTTGACCTTTTGACTTTTTATAATTCCATGACAGTGACATTTTAATTGACAGATGACATGACAGTCTTGCGGGCTGCTGGATCATGATCTGCCATAGACAAGAGCACAGATTAAATGTTACTTTTTTGTTTTTAATTTCTGCTAGGAATGGATTAGAATTTTAGTGTTGAGTGTTAGTTTATGAATGTTTAAAAATATTTGCATGCTACTTTGTAAGCTGTTAAGGAGAGGCTATGTCAGTTATAACACCATAAAATGTTACCCTTTTCATGAGCAAATAAATTATATTTCATTTCATTTCATTTCATTTCATTTCATTTCATTTCATTACAATCCTTTTATGGGGTTAATTACATCAGTCTTATTGACCTCAATAATGCATATTTTCAGATACCATTACATCCCGATTCTAGAAAGTATACAGGGTTCACTTTTATGGGGAAAACCTATACGTACTGTGTTTTACCTCAAGGACTTAAGACATCGGTGGCAGGTTTCTCGAGGGCTATGGATTCGATACTAGAAGGGGTGCGCGAGTTTTGTATAAATTATATAGATGACATAGTAGTGTTCACTAAGGGGGACCTAAAGTTACACCTAGAACACCTAGATCAAGTACTGAGCAGGTTAGAGGCGGCTAGACTAACGAGTAGGAAGGAAAAGTGTAAATTCTTATGTGTGGAGGTAAAGCTATTAGGGCACATTGTAAATACCAAAGGGGTACAAATGGATCCGGATAGGGTAAGGGCGATATTGGATTTCCCCGCACCTCGAACCATAAAACAATTAAGAGGATTTTTGGGATTAATAAACTATTTTCGTAGATTTGTATCAAAGTATAGTGAGGAGGTTAGGCCTCTGTGTGACCTATTGAAACAAAACAAAAGATGGTCATGGACACAGGAAGTAGACGGTTGTTTTAAAAGGGTGAAAACTTTATTTGTAGATACCGTGCTTCTTGCACATCCAAACCCGAAGGATATATATTATTTACAAACGGACAGCTCGAATATAGGTGTCGCAGGATACATCTACCAACTAACAAGTGAGGGGGAAGAGAGAGTTATAGGGTTTTGTAGTAAATCATTATCAGAAACGGAACGCAGATGGACAGTCACTGAACAAGAGCTGTGGGCCATAATTTATAGCCTATCAAAGTTTGAAACGTATTTAAGGGGTGCTCGGTTAGTAATTAGGACCGATCATAAGAGTTTGACGTTTCTACAATCGTGTAAATTACTAAGCGCTCGCATGATACGGTGGGTAAGTTATATAGGACAGTTCAATTATACGATTGAACATGTCAAGGGTAGTCTGAACACTGTAGCTGACGTGTTGTCACGACATATAAGTGGAGTCACCGATATCTTGACTAATAAAACTGTGGGACCGGAAATGAATTTGTTTGAAATACCAACTGGACGACTCATAAAGAATAATTGGGAAGAGATAAGAGAACATCAGGGGCGCGATCGTGTTGTTAGCGAAATAACTAAGCGTATAAAAGTTGGGAGCGAGTCTGAGGCTAGACATTACAGACTAATAGACGGGATTCTCTATAGGATAGAGATAGGTTCGGGTAGGTCGCGATTATATGTTCCCGAGAACTTACAAACGGAATTGATTACTAGTATACACGAGGAAGTAGGACATTTTGGGCGATACAAGGTTCTTGCGTTAATGAAGCGACGTTACTACTTCACTGAGATGGCACGCAAAATAGGACAGGTAGTTAGGGCTTGCGACGTGTGTCAAAAATCGAAACATGCGTTGGAGACACACTCAGGACCAATTAAGACGGTGATAGCTAGGGAGATAGGGGAACGAGTATTTTGTGACATTTATGGACCAATACCGGCAGGACGCTTTGGTCATAAGTACGTGTTTGTTATGCAGGACGCCTTCAGCAAATTAATTAGATTATACTCATTACGACAGGCGAGTGGCAGGGCCTCATTAACTTGTGTTAGAAAATTTCACGAACAGGTCAAAATAAAGGTTTTATGTTCGGATAGAGGTGCAAATTTCACATCAAGGATTTTTGAGTCAGGTGTTAGACAGTTAGGTATCGTACTAACGCACACCTCAATCAGAAACCCGCGACCTAATTCTACGGAGAGGGTCAATAGAGAGCTAGGAAGAATGTTTAGGACGTATTGTGAAAAATCACATTGTTCTTGGGTTGACGTATTGCCGAAAATAGAGGATTGTTACAATCAAGTTATACACACCACGACGGGTTACACACCTAACGAAATAGTATGGGGTACAGGAACTCGTTTATCTACGGATAACGACAAAATTATTGGAGGGGGGTTAGGCCTACAACAAGAGCCATTAGAATTAGTTCGGGAACGAGCGAGACAGAACATGTTGAAGTCAGCCGAGAGTAGAGAATTTCATTATAACAAAAATCATAAACTAGTGTGTTTTGACATAGGTGATCTAGTGAAGTTGAAAAAGTTTGCGAAATCGGATGCATCTAAAAAAGTGACTAAGAAGTTTGCACGTTTGTTTGAAGGACCATACGTCATTGGTGCTATTCCCAGTAGCAACGTGTACACTCTAATAGATAAACAAACAAACAAGATAAAAGGGAATTACAATGCGATACACCTGTTTTGCTATTATGTGAATAGATAAAAATAATAAAAGAAAAAAAAAAATAGGGACAATGGTTTGTGAGGCGCCATACTTATGTAACAAAGGAGGCGGAGTATCGGGGTTTATTGCCTACTTGGGTATACAATGGACAGATAAGAGCTATAGAAAGGGAACGTGAGAACTGAACGAATACCGTGGGAGAGTTTGGAAATGTGGCCAGATAGGAAATATAATTTAAAACGACCTTACATTCGGATGTAGGTGTTTAAGATTCTATTTAGGGGAATGTGTGATGGCATTCGTATTATTAGCAGATGTGCGGGCCGGGCTCGTAAAACAAAACTAGGAATAAAAAAATAAAAAAAAATTCAAAAAAATGTTTCGAATATTTCTTCTAATAGATTAAGAGCGACAAGTTTTATTAGCGCACGGCGGGGACTAAGACAAATGAAGTCTTGGGTAGGCCGTAAATTACGCTCAACTGTCAGACAAACTATTCAAACTGGTGAATGATGGACAATTTTAGTTTAAATGCACAGATTTCTAAGAGTTTGGTAGATATTAAATGTGTTGCAGATGGGTGAAGTAGACGAAGGAAGGAAAATACTTGAGTTCTCTGAATTGTTAGGGCGGATCGTGAGAAGTTGTGCGTAGGCGTCACCATGGAGATTGCAAGCATCAAGCTGACCAATGAGGGATCGAGATGGGCGTAGAGCGGGAGGAGATAACTTCAGTAGAGATGGAAGATAGAAAACGGGGATGCAACTGGCATTGGGGAGACGCTATTTGATATTTTAGGACAGTGATAGATTGGGAGTTTCGTGACTCCATTGTAACTAACTGTGTGAGAAATAAAGATTAAAGAGTTAACTATTAATTAAATACTAACTTTGTTAAGTAAATTGTAGATTTGAATATTAAAACAAGTGTAACTATTTTACAAAGTGAATTTAAACAACGTCGAGAGGGGTATGTAATTGTGTACATTGTGGCTTATTCCGTGTGTCAATAAAGGTACAATCTCTAGAATAACGAGCGGTATATCACATACAACGTAGAAATGTATCAATACGAAGAACAACACCATTCTGGGGGTTTCGCTTTAATAACCGAATGGAACCCGATAGAACATCTCATTTTTGTGTTGGCTTTAATATGCGCAATAGTTGTGTTAGGGTGTTGTGGATATAAGATATTCAGTTATTGCAATCGTCGAATATTAAATAGACGGAGGTATTTGCAAGATGGTCTACCGAATGAGATAGAAATGCAAAGAGCCGGGTTAGACCTCAATCGAGGCTGAATTGGATTGCGTCTTTTCTCGATGCATAGTTAATCTCAGAGATAGGGATGGCTAACGTGAAAGTATTAATTAAAGCTCTAGAGACTGTAACTTTATGTAGCCTGGTGGAATACGAAACACTAATATCTACCATGAATGTTAATAATCAAGTCTAAATTAGACTAATATGTGAAATAGTTTTCCTTTCCATTTTTCAATCAATGGAACAGGTTTGTTCTATAAATGTGTTCGTATCTCACTTTAGACTTAAGTTGTACAATAACTATTGAAACTTTAGAGTGTGTTTAATTAAATTTAAGTGTGAACCTAGATGACCTTAGAGAGTTTTTTCTTTGGATTTTCGCTTTCTCTCTATGTAGTATGGTCTTAAGATAGGAGCTGAAAATCTAGCTGTCATTATATAGCAACCTATAGGTGACAGCTTAAATAATCAAACCAGTTTCTTTTTGCTATTTCGAAGATAAACAAAACACATTTAAGTTAAATAAATAATATTTTTTTTCCATAATTATATGTATTACTGCTTAGATATAAGATTCCTAAGAGGAAGCACAGTGTGAGGCATAGTCAAATCCGTGTTAAATACTAAGAAATACTTAGGAGAACCATTGAGCTAGTTTGTTTGACTTCGCTTAACACCTTGCGTTCTCACATGTACACCTTTCAGTTGAATCACGATTTCTATGAGCTAAATTCGTTAGATTTCAGTCTAGGTCTAGGTAGATTTCTATACATATACCTAAATAAATAAACATGGGATAGTAGGGAGTGATTAAAGACTTTAAGGGAGAGACTACATTCAAACCGTTAAGGTTACCTGTGTATAGGTAGTTTATTTAAACGTGTTAGTAAAGGGGTCTAGCTGCTGAATTTGGACGAGAGAGACAACAGGAGCAGAGCAGAAGGAAGTATAATGTATTAGTGTTGAATAGGTATAATGTGTAAGTTCATTTTGCCTCTACACAGGACATAGACGCTGTTAGGTGCACTTATAGACTTGTATTTAGGATAGGAAATAGAGATAGGTATACTAGGTGATCTGTGATGAAATAGGACTTGCACAGGGTGTTTAAATCCTGGGGTGTTTGACCGCTTGAGGCTGCGAGCTAGTCATTCCACCCACTGACTTTAATCGAATGAGGGCCCTTGACTATAAGAGATTATTCTCTTAGACTACTGAACGGGATGCTCTGGCCGGCACTCGCGAGCTCAGCCTTATTGAGCCTAAAGGCTATCTGCGTGTGGGTTTCAGTGAACGGGTAGCAGCATTTCTGGGTCGTCGTCACACTTGCACTTCCATAGCGTTCAGCCATCGCCCGATTTGGCCAAATCGAACTTTCTCAATTAATACAAATATGAATAAATAAAGTATACCATGGTATTATGGGGAAAGGTGTCTAGCGAACACCTTATAAAATAAAGTAAATAAATGTCCACATCCTGGAGATGTCTGACATACGCTTCGCGGCGTAACAAAGATGGCTGACGTTCCCCAAATAATAAACCTCAGAAGGGTTTTTCCTAGAAGGTTTTGTAGGCGCTACTAAACGACCAGAGTGTAATCCACTACGTGAGCAGACATCTATTGGTTATAGCTTAGGAATTAGAGTAGAAGAGAGGCGAAGGTCGCGATCAGATTAAAACAATTTGCATTTTAATATTAACAAGCTTCGCAATGTTATTTAAAACCATAGGCCTGCGGAATGATGGATTTATCTCGATGAGCTTCCGTTCTATTCACACGCAGCTACTAAATAGTACAAACATAAACACGATTCGCAGATCACTTAGATGCCAGTAACATCGACTTTCACCAAGACCACCAAATACATAGAAAAACATTATAACTAGACGATCACATATACAAATCAGGGTTAGAGCCACTACAACGTGTGACGGAGAGCATACAATTTAATTAAATATTTAGTAATCAATACCCAAGGATCTCCACAACGATCGGTCCTGCGCTGCCTGCATCCAGCGGTTTCCCGCGACCTTGACCACATCGTCGGTCCACCTTGTAGGGGGCCTGCCCACGGAACGTCCGTCGTCCGGTTCGCGGTCGCCATTCGAGAAACATTACGCCACAACGGCCATCGGTTCTCCGCGCTATGTGTCCCGCCCACTGCCACTTCAACTGAGCAATCCTTCGAGCGATGTCGGTCGTTTTAGTTCTCCTATACTATAATTACGACACATTAAACATTTACTGACCCTACTTCACAGCATCCCCTCGAGCAAAAGAGGTTTATTTTATACACAGAAATCATCCCTAATCATTCGGGTTGAACCAGGGCTGAAAGAATTAACTCGTGTCAATTAATTCAAAACATTTAATATCAATTCACTCCATCCTTTGGGTATCATTTATTCTACTAAATCGGTCCGTTTCATTTTATTGCTCGCGTGATAAACGAGCGAACAAAGCAATATTTGATCAAAGTTCAAATTACAGCTATATTTGTAAATTTTCTTGCAATAAAAACGTCGGCCGTATCGCAGTGTAAATTTTTAACGTTGTTGATGAGAATTGCGTTTTATGTTCAACGCTTTGGGAGGTATTGTAGACAGCGCAGATAATTTCTATCATTTTTATTGTACCGTTCATAGCTTATCAGATTGAAATTAATTTAACTTTAACTCTCAACAAGGTTTTGTAATCTTTAACGGTAACTAAAATTGGTATGTCGGTTAAATCTGATTTATTACTATTACTAATATTGTTCTGTTTAAACCTCACATTCAGTATTGTAATTTATAAAGTCCCGAGTGCACGTTCGGCGTGTCTGTTGGCCGGGCGTGCTCGGCGGTCGTGTGCAGGGCCGGTTGCCGTAGCATATCTGCTACGGCAATGCTTCGTCTCTCTCTACTTACAAACTGCCCCTGTTTACGTTTTTGGGTGTTCGTGCTCGGCCGTTGGGTTCGGCGATCCGGTACATCGCACGCAACTGGATTTGTATGAAATTTTAGGTATAATTATAAATTGGTTTGTTTTTATTTGATTCATTACTAGTATTTAGGCCCGATTTCACAACTGATATTTAAACGTGATTAAGTCTCTGTCACATTCAAACAGATGACAGAGACAGAACTATGTTTTACACACGTTGAGCGTTAAATATCAGTGGTGAAAGTCACCCTTACTGGGATTTGACAGTTTTGACAGCAAAATTCAGTTACTTTTTACGAATTCGTAAAATGAATATTTTGGTGCAACCGGCTGTTAGTGTACTGTTTTTGATTTAAGTACCTACCGCAAACTTGGGATTTTAAATTATTTTTATATTATATTCACAATGCAATTCCGTATTAGGAAAAATATGATACCTACTTAGTAAAAAATCTAATGGCCGTTTTCACCAAACGTTAAGACGTTCCTAAAGCAATGCTTATCGTTAAGCGATTCCTAAATGGAACTTTTACGTTTCACCACAACTTAAGAATGCCCTAAGCAGCTAAGAAGCTCCTAAAGTTAAGACACAGAAAACAGCCGCCTAACTGTTAAGGATCAACTTTATGTCAAATGAAACGTCAAACTTGACTTGAGATAACTCGTAAATCTTAAAATAAAGTTTAAAATAATAATAAACTTGTACTATTAAAAATGAATGTGCAAGATTTGTTTGAATTTCTGGATTTTTCTGACGAATTTAACGACGATAAAGTTTTTAAAACAATATTTAAAAAAAAAATGTACACAGACCGCGGCGAATTTCGAACAAAAACCATTTTTTCTTCCGTATGTACTGTAGTTTGGCGTCCGCTTTATTTTTACCTCCTCCAAGAAATATTATATGTTTAAGTACTTATAATACAATTACTTTCAAAAACCTATAGACCATAACGAAACAATTTATACAACTGACTCCGATTGACAGTATACTGACAACACAGACCATAGAGAAATTAAACTTAGCTAAAACGTTCCTAGCTAGGAATCTCTTTAGTAGTTTTGGTTGGTGAAACGTCAGTATCATAGGGTACTGCTTAAAATAAGATATTCTTAGCTAAGAAATACCTTACAAGTGTTTGGTGAAAACGGCCATAAATTTAATAGCGGTTTCATTTGAATGGATATTAAATATTTGTAAAAATGTTTCATTCGGCTTTCATTCAAATCCCCCCCCCCCCTTGGTTCACTATCACATTTTTCTTATAAGTACCTACCGCAAACTTATATATTTTTTATTTTAGCCCTGAAATTAATTCGGTAACTCTAAGGTCAAGCTATAATAAATGGCTCTCAACTATGTAAGCTTTGCATCATTGTTAGTTTGTTATTATTGTGCTATCCTGAATAAAACAATAAAATTAATAAAATAAATACTTGATAATTTTATTTAAATGGTAAAATAAAAGTGTTTTGTGTGTTCACCTATTATAAATAATATCCCAAAAAAAGAAGGATAATTAAAAATATGGGATTTTTTTATATACTTAACGGGGTAGCACTTTGCTTTGCCTTCATCGCACCTGATGTTAAGTGATGATAAGGCTGAAGGTGGAAGCGCACTACTCCCGGAATCCTCAATCATTGAGGAACTGGCTATCCTTTCTCTAACTGCCGGATTACAATAATGCTGAAAACATCATTGATATGGCGTCAGGCTTAGATAAGATGGTGGTAGCTAGCCAGGCGGACTAACAACAAGTCCTACCACCAACCAAACCGAATATAATATGTACCCCCACTGGGAATCGAACCCAGGACTTTTTGGTCTGAAATCGGTGGTGTGAACCACTAGACCACATAGGTGGTTAAAAATAACGCTTATTAAAAAAGAAACAGTCAAGTTCTGCATATTTATTAGTTTAAGAATTCAACAGAAAATCGAAAATAATTCCTCTTTTCGAGGCTACAATAAAATTTAGGTTAAACATAAACAAAGCCGCTTTTATATCCTCTTTTCATTTCCACATGTCATCCTAACAATTCTAGGATTTACTTTCGCGTGGTAAACTAGTTGGTTCATTCCATTCGTCGAAGGGAGAAAGTAAATTCAAATAATGATAGTACGACACACGCCGAAACCCAAGCTTATTTTTACGAATTCAGTAAAAATAATGATTAATGAAGAGAAACACGAAGTGTGAAATTATTATTATTCTTGTTTTATATTAATTTTATTGATAATGACAGCGCGCCACGTACTTACTTTGTGATGACAGTCGAAATAATTTTTCCAAAAAATTTGACACATAAGTACCTAAATGTTTGTAGAAATTTACTGACAGTTTTATTTAATTAGCAATGAAGTGAGCATAGTTGTACGAAAAATGATGTGCTCGAAAGTTTGCAAAGTGGTTTTGCAAAGGGGTTTAGTTTTTCCATAAATTTAACTTTATGCAAATGAAGACAGACGACTTCTACCTACTACGATAGAAAAATATATAGCTTCTAATTACGCCGCAAATACCTCAGGTTTCCATAGAATGCCGCTGCGGCATACCGATGTGTACTGCCGCGCCGCCCTTGCTGGAATACGGCGGCATTCCGAAATCCCAAATCGCGATACCTAACCCTTCGAATAGACCTTTAATTCCATAGGTATTAATAGTAAAGGTTGAATAACGGCTCGTTTATACGACGACGTTTGACGTATCGTCTTTTTCACGAATCGTAATTTATTTTTGACGGCGGTAATGCTTTATAATTGCGCGACTACCTACACACGATCTCGAATAGGGGATCGGACTGTTTTTTTTTATTTGTTTAAAATGTTTTTATTAATATCAGAAACACGAAACAGGTAAGTATTTATTTTCAAATCTTTTCCATATTTTCGGAGATATAGCTCATCAACTTCCTTATTAGACAAGGACAGCGCTAGCCACAGATGACGTCAGATGTGCATAGCGCCATACAGGTATTCATTTTCAAATCTTTTCCATATTTTCGGAGATATAGCTCATCAAACTTCCTTATTAGACAAGGACAGCGCTAGCTACAGATGACGTCAGTTGTGCATAGCGCCATACTCCCGCCATATAAAATTTCGTTTTAGAGAGGTAGCTAGAGAAACAGTTTTTCACAACTGTTATATTTTTGAATGTTACTATTAAATATTTACTATCAATAACAGGCCGATCCCCTATTGTGAAGAATTACTTTTATTAGTCTTTCCTATACTTTTAACTGTAGCGTTTGTGACGAATCATCAATGACAGATCCTGTGTGTACGAGCCGTAACTTGAACTAAAAAAGAGTACGTTTGAGTTTTAATTATCAGTGTCTTACGTTTATGTTCTAAGGTAGGTATTTAACGGCGTGCTCACTTATGGCTCATTCAGACAGGCTACGTTATTTCACGATTCGCGATGCGTGTAAACACGGACATCTAAAAAGCATTACTGGGTGCCTACCATCAACTCTTATTGCGGTTTTGTTTAGGACCTAAACTGATCTGCTTCGCTTATTCGTACCACGACAGCTTAATATCAATGACAGCGATTCAGTGATCATTCAATGACATTTCAAGCCGCTAAGCTGTCAGATCTCTTATTTGACTTATAACTCGGCCAAGCTGACATGACACCTGCAGGTTATACTGACTTTCTGTTCCGAACAGTCGTGGTCGTGCGTTGATATGGAACTTTTACCCGCCGATACTTATACTTATGTTAGCGACGCACACGGCTCCCGCCGATGGCTCGACCATTGCTTAGTAACTAACGCCGCGCGACACGCTGTTGTCAATGCTTCTGTTTTAATTAATAATGTTTATTGGTCAGATCATTATCCTTTGTTAATTGAATGTAATATTAATAAAATTCAGGCAAAACTTGTTACCTTCACTCAACCTTGTAATAAAGTCAAATGGGGTGAAAGAGATAATGATCAAATACAAAGATATTATGAATCATGTAATAGTAAATTACGTTTAATAGACTTTCCTGAGGATTTCTGTCACTGTGCCGATAAAACGTGTTTAAATGTAGACCATAGAGTTATAATAACAGCTATGTACGAAAAAATTATATGTATTCTTAGAGAATCAGCACAAAGTACCTTTAACTCTCGGAAAAATAAAAATCATAAGTACATAATTGGATGGAATAAACACGTGAGTGGCGCTCACAGGGAAGCTCGGTTTTGGTATCTGACTTGGTTACAGTATGGTAAACCTAATTTCGGTTTTATTTATGATAAGATGCGTGATTCTAAAACAAAGTTTAAAATGAAATTAAAATATTGCCAAAATAATCAAAATCAAATTAAGTTGGATATCATCGCTGACAATCACAGTGAGAAGAATTTTAGTAATTTTTGGAAAAATACTAATAAACTAAATCCCAAGCCGAGTCTTCCTGCAAGCGTAAATGGTATTTATGAACCGACCGCCATAGCGAATGCCTTTCGTAAGCACTTTGAAGTGGATTCCCCTCTTGTTGGTAAGTCGCAGGTGATCGATGCTGGGTGTCACGCCGGGAACTTAAATATCAAGTTTTCCGCGAAAGAGGTCGCCGCCACAATCAAAGGAATGGTCAAAGGGAAGTCTCCCGGCCACGACGATCTTAGCATCGAGCATCTGAGGTACGCGGGGGTACATTTGCCACGAGTTCTATCGATGTTTTTCAATCTGTGTTTGAGTCACTGTTACCTGCCGGAGGAATTGATGTATACCGTAGTAGTACCTATTGTGAAAAACAAAACGGGAGATGCTTCCGATTTGTCCAATTACAGGCCCATATCTTTAGCTACGGTTATAGCTAAGGTGCTGGATGGTCTGCTGGATAGAAGATTAGGTGAGCACATTAAAATACATGACGCGCAGTTTGGTTTTAAACCAGGTCTATCTACAGAAACTGCCATCTTCTGTCTCAAGCAGACCGTTCAGTACTACACAGCTAGAAAAACTCCGGTCTATGCCTGTTTTTTGGACTTATCGAAGGCGTTCGATCTCGTTTCATACGACCTTCTATGGAAAAAGTTACATTCCGAAACGAATCTGCCTTCTGAAATAATATCCATATTTAAATACTGGTATGATAATCAGAAAAACAGTGTAAAGTGGGCTGGCTCGCGGTCGGACGTGTATGGGTTGAAATGTGGAGTTAGACAGGGAGGGTTGACCTCACCCAAGCTTTTCAACCTTTACATGAACAATCTGATCGAGGAGCTCAGCAGCACCTATTTAGGATGCCATGTAGGTGGTGTATGTATTAATAACATTAGTTACGCTGATGATATGGTGCTGCTGAGTCCCTCGATCGGTGCATTGAGAAGACTGGTTAGTTTATGTGAACAATATGCAGAGGCTCACGGGCTCAGATACAACTCACTCAAAAGTGAGTTCATGGTGTTTCAGACTGGGGCGGCAGGGAGCCAAAGGAATGTACCCTCTGTGACTCTCGGGGGTACTGAACTGAAAAAAGTAGACCAATGCATGTATCTGGGCCATTGGGTAACTCACAACTTGTCAGACACTGTAGATATAGAAAGGGAGCGTAGGGCGCTGTGTGTTCGCTGTAACATGCTTGCTCGCAGATTTGCACGGTGTAGTAAACAAGTAAAACTGACGCTTTTTAAAGCGTATTGTCAGTCCTTCTACACGTGCGGTCTGTGGGTGAACTTTACGCAGCGGACATACAGCACACTATGCGTCCAATATAATAACGCGTTCAGGATGTTGTTCGGCTTGCCACGCTATTGCAGCGCGTCCTTTATGTTCGCTGAGGCACGTACGGATTGTTTTTATACGATCCTAAGAAAACGTTGCACCTCGCTGTGGGCGCGTGTGCGCCGCAGTCCGAACTGTATCTTGAGCGCGTTGGCTGACCGGTGGGACTCCCCACTACTGCGCCGCTGGCAGCAGCTACACGCTCCTGTCACCGCCTATGTGTGTATATAGCGCAGAGTCACATCGGTCGAAAGCCATAACAATGTAATTTTATTGTGTTCCTTTTTACTAACACTAGAATAAGATCTTTATGTTACTAACACTTATGGACTAAAAATCCGAAATAAATGATAATAATAATATACCCGTCCCTCTCACTCTCCGGGCATGACAGAATCGAGTGAAAGAGACGGGTAGAAGAAATAAGGACACAAATCGTTCGGTCATTCACATTTAGCAATTCATTTGCGATCCAGTTTTCAGAAGGTCGTAGTACGAAAGAAACCAATTCATTTTAGGAACCTATTCTATTCAGACAAAACAAAACTATAACTACAAGACAAAACTATTCAGAGTGAGCCTCTTCGAATCCCTTGGTGCAGTAACTGTAGTTTAAGTAGACAACATGTTGTAATTATGCAGACTTAGGTGTGGACACTATCCGACAAACAGGTTCGCTTTCATGATGAAAAAGGTTGATTCACCGAATTGTGACGATTGCGGAACAATCGACGATGTTCAGCATTTGTTGTCGGAGTGTGTTAAAAACGTGAGAGAGCGTCGAACGCTAATGACTGCTCTGAATATAAACAAATTAGATTTAGGCATCTTTCAGAGCTTACTTAGTGAACCAACCTCTAGTTCAGCCAAATACATTTGTGATATGGTCAGTCATCGGTGATCGATGCCCTCGCAATCTCGCCATGAAACTTGTGATCTGTTGTATTGTATTAAAAAAAAAAACTTTTGTATGTAGTTAGCATGTTTAGGATACGATAGGACTGGCATATCTTGTAAGATAAAAGTCCTTTAAAAATAAGATTAAAAAAAAAAAAATTTTAGGAACCTATTCTGCATCGCGCTATTTTTGAATCGCTGTCTTAAAGTTGATGGTAGGCACCCTGTAGTAAAAAACTAGCAAATCGTGAAAAAAGAAGATTCCTTAAACGTCGTCATGTAATGAGCACGACATTTTTCTTGTGTCTTGTGACTTTGTTCGAGCAGTGTATTCATATTGTGAGGAACGAGTTTTTTCAGTGCCTCTTCTCATTTTGCACCTTCTTTTTGTACTTCAAAGATTAAAATATACTCATCACTTGCATAAAAATAAAGCCCTTCACAGTAATTAGCCCCTGGCCCTAACATTAATAGTTATTTACCGCTTATTCACCATCATAATCTGAGGGCCTAGATAGGTAAGTGGCTTTTCATCCCATCGATTCGAAAAGCGATGATTGTTTATCTAATAACAGGGTGCAAAACGATTCATTTTTTACCTGTTATGACAAGAGGGTATAAATGAGATTTGAATTTTGAACAGCTTAATAACAGGGTCCAAAACGATGAGATTTGAATTTAGAACATAATTAAAGAAGCATTGGTTGAAGTGTAGCAAAGGGTGTGCAGTACTTAAAAAAAAAATCAACTGATTTTGTATGACCGAGAAATTTTCAAAAACGGAATTTTATAAAATTGAGATTATCTCGTAAACGGTGAGTCGTAGCTAAAATCTAACAAACTTTTCAACCCCTACGGCAATCCCGGAGATACTTATAAGGAATCTGATGGACATATATTTTTTTTATTTTTTTTTTTTTTTATTTCAAAACTCAAATTTTTTTTCTTGCCCGACTAGCGCTATGATGTATTCGAACGACAAAGAAAGGTAGGTAGTTTGAGTTGTCTTTACTGCTTTTCTTATAGAGGGGGATGAAAAGCAGAGTGTATTACTCGGCCGCAAAATTATTTTCACCTCGGGCGGCGTATATTGAATCCCTCGCTGCGTTCAGGATTCTACTTTAGAATCCCTCGCTGCGCTCGAGATTCTACTCTAGAATCCTTCACTGCGCTCTGGATTCAAAATAGCGCCCTCGCCGTAAATATATTATTTTGTTCTCCCTTGTAATACAATCTACTATTCTATTATCGATATCGCCAGTAGAATAGAAATAAAAATGTATGAGATTGACATTTAGCGATCACGTGATATTTCAGTCGCTAATGACAATCCTATACATTTGTCTTTTTGTTCTACTTGGCGATATCGATAATAAAAAATACTTGTCTAGGCCCTCAGCCGTTAGTGACATCACTGCTGGGGCACAGGCTTTCCTTGTGGATGGAATAAGGAGAATGGGCCATGACCTAAGGCCCACGTTGCGGGCCCAATGCGGAATATTAACGACTGCAAACGCAGCCAGCACCGGCTTAACGAGCCTTCCGGAGCATGGAGGAGCTTGAAAATGTTGGTCACTCATCCTGTGACCGAAAACTGCGAAAGAACGATCGCCGACCAAGCGCGCTAGAATAGTCATGGGCTATTCATTATATCTGAAATCCTTTGTATCGGTAAGTTTATACATAGTCGTTTATCACTATTTACAAGCGGTAACGCAGTAGTTTAGCAGTTTAAACAACAAAGATGGCATCGCGCCAGTTATTGCTGTGCCGCCCCGAGATATTGGCACAGTGCATATAATACACAGTAACTTACCTCGTCCGTGACTTGCCTGTGTTGTGGCAACCAACAACAAAACCTATTAATATTCATATTCATTTAATGCTATTCCACAATTTGTAAAAAATCTTATTAAAAGTATAGTTCGTTGTGGACCTTGTAAGGGCACAGTACAATAGAAGAGAGGACGAAACCTCCTATATATTTTCGTAGGTATGTCTATTCACAATTCAAATTTTATTTGGTTCAGTGTAGGCAAGAGACAAAAAATATATATCCGAGTTGTGGTATTGATACCGAGGCGCGAGTTTGAATTTCCGCCCAAAAGCTACTTACTACAGGGCAGTGCTCGTATTTTTTTTTATCACAGTTTTTCCTTGTACCTACAAAATCTTTTTGCTCTCGTGCTAATGCTTAATACGAATACGAAGTTACATAAAGAGACGTTGTCTTTCCATGTATAAAAATAAATATATAAATTTCTGTCGACCAAAAAATGAACGAATAAATGAACAGCCAATAAATTAAATCAATTTAATAATATCGTGTACATGAGGGCAGCAGTGGAAGAGAGATCATAAGGCGAATCCAAATGTCCAAAGCAGCGAAGACTAAACTCACCAGTATATGGAAAGACCGCAATATATCTCACAAAACTCAGGGAATGAGGCGGGTGCAAGCATTGATCTTCAAAATCTTCTACCTACTATGGTGCTGATTCCTGTACGACAAGACAAAAAGAAAGAGCTAAAATCGACGCTATATTGAGTTGTGGTATTGGAGGTGTCTGCTGCAAATTCCGTGGACTGCACTCCGAACCAATGAGTTCATTCTCGAGGAACTCGAAATAACCACAAGGGTACCTACCACTATCTGCTTCCAGCGGATACACAATTTTTCGGACAATATTTCTCATACTCAGTATTTCGGACGCATTGCTCGTAGAAACACTGATAATCTGGTAAATCTGCTGGTAGTTGAACAGGTTGGCTGAAAAAGATCCCGTGTTCGCTTACCTAACTGCTCCGGTCAGACCAAGTCAAAACGCTCACTGATGCTCACCGATGATGATGATGATGATGAAACGAATACTTAATTAATTTAGAGCAACACTTTCAGCCGATTGTTTAAGTTTAATTAAAACCGCTGATTTTATTGTTGTTTTAAACATCTAACTAAAGTATAATTATAAATATACAAGTAATTAAGTATGTGTTTTAACACGCACGCCTGATATGAAGTTATGAACTCGAATTTCGATGAATTTTAGTACACAGATCAGTTAGACTGTTGAGGTGGCCCTAAAGCAATCTATTGTATAATGTCAAATTCAATTTTAAAGCATCGTCTAAATATTTTTCTAACGTCAAATTCAATATTAAGGTTGTAGTCATTACATTTTGTATAAGCAATATACTTACGTCGATTCCACGTACACGATATTTTGTAACGGAGATATTAAGCTTCAAGAAAGAACACAAACGTTATTTTAGGTTATGCAGAATAAGATTGATGATGTGGTTTCCATTGGGCTGGGTGCTCATTGTCGTTTGGCAACATTCATATATTACCTATTGGAAATAAATCATGTCTCGTCACAGCGAAGAAGTTTTTGTAAAGACATTTTGTTTAGCAACTCTCGAGACGAGAGTGTGGACAATGAAAACAAGACAATAATATGTAGTCCTAAAGTACGGTCGCGAAGCACGAAGAATCTCGTACCTGTACCGTAATGACCTTATTACCTGATCCTGTCACTCCTGCGTAAGGCTGCCTGTCCATTGACGCGGAGCGAGGCAGCGGAGCGGAGCGAGCGAGTATTGCGAAGCAGAGTTGTGGACTGTGCGGAGCTAGACCTCACGCAGCTGCCCCCCGCTCCACTGCCTCGCTCTGCCACCTCGTTTCGCCACCTCCCACCGCTACCACGCGCCGCTTCCGAAAATGTATGAATTTTAAAACTAGCTCGCAAATCCCTGTCCGCTGGAGCGGAGCGGAGATTTTATGCAATCTTATTGGTTAAAATTTCTCACGCTTCACGCTTGCACAGATCCTTTGAGACAACGGTCATTGCATCTGTGCGAGCGTGATGCACTATATTCACACGAGAGCGTCAGGGACAGGTAATAACACTCATTGTAGGAGATTCTTCGTGCTCCGCGACCGTAATTTCGCTTCGTCCACGTGCCATTCGGGAGACGCAAACCCTCGTTTCATCGCCTCAGGTTGAATACAAAATCCGTCATAGTACTTACCTATCTGCGTGCCAAATTTCAGCTGGATTTGTCCAGCAGTTTGAGATATGCGTTAATGGATTAGTCAGTCACCTTTCGTTTTTATATATTTTAATTAGCTTTTAAGGTGTAAGACCTGAGTAAAATTTTGGTAAGTATATCCGTACCTATGGACAAATGTAATAATAATATCGAATAAGTACCTAAAATCCTACATCCTGAACTTACCTTTACACGCATCTAATCTCAAATATGAAAATCCAGAACGTGTACCTACCCTTATGAATATTAAAATTTCTGACAATACCGCGGTTTTATGCTAACTGGCTGCCGAAGGGAGTTGAATGGTCGTATTTTATGCAAATACCATTGACTTCCTTTACATTTGATTGCATAAATGTTATTATATGATAAGTACATCATGAATGGTTGAAGGAGAATTTTGGGATGTAGGTATGTAGTTAATAAATTATTTGAAATTCCTGATTCATTCGTTTGATCGAATAACGTTTCCTTAAGGAGCTTACAGACGAGCGTAATACATTTTTAGGATATATTATATTTCAGCTTTACAGCTTATCCATCCATAAGGAGGCCTGTGCCCAAGCAGAAAGGACATTAAAATGGCCGATGTTGATGATAACAATTTTAGTAGGACAGTAATTTGTAGTGTTTTGTACTTTCTTTTTGTCTAGATTAGAGAATTAGTCCTTACTCCTCTGGGCTGACTATATGATCTGATCTATGTATCCTAACCTAATTTTTTTTTATCAAGAACCTCTCTTTCTCATTATAAGTTTCAATATTTTAACGACTCTAAATCCCAAGACAAAGAAACTAAAGTACAACTTACAGAATGCAGGAAACAATGCAAAATATATTTTCTAAAGGTAGGATCCCAGAGCTGGCGAAGTTGGTACATCAGAGTTACTATAAGTACAACACTTTTATGCTTTACAAATTATTGCGTAATAGCAAACTAAATTAAAGAGGAATAGGCGATTGACGTTAATATAACAAAATTGTTAAGTTTCTATATAATATATAGAAACTTAACAATTTTGTTATATTAACGTCAATCGCCTATTCCTATATCCTACAGCTTTCCACACAATTTTTTTTGACACAATATTGTATGTATTGTTATGGAATTAATAAATTGAATTGAATTTCCGCCCGCGGCTTCGCCCGCGTGGACTTCACGACGTTATCCTGCGGGAATGCGATATTTTTCTGCGATAAAAAGAAGCCTATGTTCCTCTACAGGCTACAAAGTATCAGTGTCCCAAATTTCAGCCAAATTCGTTTGACCGTTTAGGCGTGCGTGATTGAGCAACAAACATCCAAACATCTAAACTTTTACATTTATAATATTAGTAGGAAGCAGGATAGGATTATAATAATATATCTATTTATTGTTATTCTGTAGCATTAGAGAACTAAACAAGCCGACAAACCTTATGGTTGGTGGTAGGACTTGTTCTTAGCCTGCCTGTTATGTTCCGGCAGTAAAAGATAAGATAGCCAGTTCCTCAGTGATTGAGGATTCCGAGAGTAGTGTGCTCCCACTTTCAGCCTTATCACATGCGATCACTGCTCATCACCACTTAACATCAGGTGTGATCAAGGCTAAAAGCTACTAGTGGTGCTACCCCGTTGTGGATTAAAAAAACAGTCATTGGTACTTTTTTGTCTGTTGGACGCGCACGGAGTGTGATGGAACTTCAGTCATTAAGGCCTTAAAAGTAAATAAACGCAGTATTTATGCGCCTTTGCCGTTCATAAAATTTATGACTTCGCGTGCCGGAGCAATCGGCAGCATGCTTTTACATTTATTTTGATACTAGCTTTCCACCCGCGGCTTCGCCCGCGTGGTCTACACAACGTTATCCCGCGGGAATGTGATGTTTTTCCGGGATAAAATGTAGCCTATGTTCCTCTCCAGGCTACAAAGTATCTGTGTCCCAAATTTCAGCTAAATCCGTTCAGCCGTTTTGGCGTGATTGAGTAACAAACATCCAAACATCCAAACATCTAAACTTTCACATTTATAATATTACTAGCTTTCCGCCCGCGGCTTCGCCCGCGTGGACTACACGACGTTATCCCGCGGGAATGTGATATTTTTCCGGGATAAAAAGTAGCCTAAGTTCCTCTCCAGGCTACCAAGTATCTGTGTCTCAAATTTCAGCCAAATCCGTTCAGCCGTTTTGGCGTGATTGAGTTACAAACATCCAAACATCTAAACATCCAAACATCTAAACTTTCACATTTATAATATTAGTGGGATATTAGTAGGATAAGTAGGATGGATATAGTCTAAAATAAATTAATTTTTACAAAACATTTTTGACGACATCCGTGGCCGAGTGGTGTACGCACCCAATTTCAAGGTGCCGCAATTTCTGGAGGTCCCAGGTTCAATTCCCGATCGGTTAAATACTGAACAAGAACTTTTCAATATCTCCTCGGGTCTGTATGTGGTAATACCCGTCATTGTATCCAATTTCCATAGCACTAGAGCTCAAGCTACTATAGTTTGATATTGGAACAATGTATGTGATGGTGTCCATTATTTATTTATTTATTTACATAACTATGGTACTTATGAACACTTGAACTCATCCAGTACTCATGAACAACTCGCGTAAAGGTTGAATAATTATGTCGAATGACGATAGATCGAATGGAAAAATGGATGCTCAGGCGTAAAGATGCGGATAGAGTTCCATTAAAGAGATTACAAAATAATTCATTACTACCAAAAAAGGCGAAAATGTTCTCGAATGGCCACCGCGTACCGGATGACGTTTCGTGACCAGGACGTTTCGTGACCAGACCCCCTACAAGGTGGATTGACGATCTGGTCAAGGTCGCGGAAGGCCGCTGGATGCGGGCAGCGCTGGACCGATCGTTGTGGAGATCCTTGGGGGAGGCCCATGCCCAGCAATGGGCGTCTTGTGGCTGATGATAATGATGATGATGATCAAAAAAATAATATATACAAATGCCAATTCATATTAAAAACTGGTAAAGAGTCTTCTAAGGAAGTCGCAAGCAAGCGCTATTTAAATATAGGTACTTAAATGGAGATGCACACCAAACTGCAAACTGTCGTCCATTAAATAAGTATGGTGCAGTAACTTTCGTAGCTGTTACTTAGCTGCCAAGTTGAAACAGACCAAGACTCTAAGTTTCCACTTCTCTCTCGTCTGAGGTATTAATTATTACCACCTGTCCGTAAAAGGGTGCGGTCTTACACAGAGCGTTGAGCAACGATATTATAATGGCGAAAACAAAAACTAAAAACACTATGTGGGCGGGTTGCAGAAATAAAAACTCTTCGCAAAAAATAGCAAACTTTGAACAGGTACATTTTTAACCGAATAAATAAAAGGAGGCTATCAGTTTCACCTGTATGTACCTATGTGAAATAGTTGGAATTGGATAATAAATTTTGAGTATAGCGTTCTATTTAGGCCTCCAAGCACGTGTGCTAAATTTCTTAAGTAAATGTTTGTATGTATGTATGTTTTTATGTATTTTTGTATGTATGTATGTTTGTTCACGAATTTCTCGAAAAATAAAGTCATACCGAGATGATTCTTCTTAATTAAAATCAAGTGCTTTCCAACTTATGGAACAGTTAAAGTTCCATCAAAATCGATACCTAAGTATCAGTATTTTTTTAGAAACGGGTATCTTTTGGTACAATCTACACAAAATAAAAGAAATATTAGAATGGATGTTTTAGGTGTTGAACCATGTGCCCATCACTACTTTATTTCCTGATTCTTTATTTTAACACCATTTTACTTTAATTCATCATCATCATCATTTCAGCCGTACGACGCCCACTGCTGGGTATAAGCCTCCCCCAAGTTTCAAGTTTCAAGTTTCAAGTTTCAAGTTTATTTATTGCATTTCATGAAGTGATACAAGCTGGAATTAACAATTTTACAGTACATCATGTTACCTGTGTAGGCATAGCGTAAGAATAGGTATGAACGTTGTGATGGCATTCGTCTTATTAGCAGATGTGCGGGCCGGGCTCGTAAAACAAAACTAGGAATAAAAAAAAAAAAAAATTCAAAAAAATGTTTCGAATATTTCTTATAATAGATTAAGAGCGACAAGTTTTATTAGCGCACGACGGGGACTAAGACAAATGAAGTCTTGGGTAGGCCGTAAATTACGCTCAACTGTCAGACAAACTATTCAAACTGGTGAATGATGGACAATTTTAGTTTAAATGCACAGATTTCTAAGAGTTTGGTAGATATTAAATGTGTTGCAGATGGGTGAAGTAGACGAAGGAAGGAAAAGACTTGAGTTCTCTGAATTGTTAGGGCGGATCGTGAGAAGTTGTGCGTAGGCGTCACCATGGAGATTGCAAGCATCAAGCTGACCAATGAGGGATCGAGATGGGCGTAGAGCGGGAGGAGATAACTTCAGTAGAGATGGAAGATAGAAAACGGGGATGCAACTGGCATTGGGGGGGACGCATTTTGATATTTTAGGACAGTGATAGATTGGGAGTTTCGTGACTCCATTGTAACTAACTGTGTGAGAAATAAAGATTAAAGAGTTAACTATTAATTAAATACTAACTTTGTTAAGTAAATTGTAGATTTGAATATTAAAACAAGTGTAACTATTTTACAAAGTGAATTTAAACAACGTCGAGAGGGGTATGTAATTGTGTACATTGTGGCTTATTCCGTGTGTCAATAAAGGTACAATCTCTAGAATAACAAGCGGTATATCACATACAACGTAGAAATGTATCAATACGAAGAACAACACCATTCTGGGGGTTTCGCTTTAATAACCGAATGGAACCCGATAGAACATCTCATTTTTGTGTTGGCTTTAATATGCGCAATAGTTGTGTTAGGGTGTTGTGGATATAAGATATTCAGTTATTGCAATCGTCGAATATTAAATAGACGGAGGTATTTGCAAGATGGTCTACCGAATGAGATAGAAATGCAAAGAGCCGGGTTAGACCTCAATCGAGGCTGAATTGGATTGCGTCTTTTCTCGATGCATAGTTAATCTCAGAGATAGGCATGGTTAACGTGAAAGTATTAATTAAAGCTCTAGAGACTGTAACTTTATGTAGCCTGGTGGAATACGAAACACTAATATCTACCATGAATGTTAATAATCAAGTCTAAATTAGACTAATATGTGAAATAGTTTTCCTTTCCATTTTTCAATCAATGGAACAGGTTTGTTCTATAAATGTGTTCGTATCTCACTTTAGACTTAAGTTGTAAAATAACTATTGAAACTTTAGTGTGTGTTTAATTAAATTTAAGTGTGAATCTAGATGACCTTAGAGAGTTTTTTCTTTGGATTTTCGCTTTCTCTCTATGTAGTATGGTCTTAAGATAGGAGCTGAAAATCTAGCTGTCATTATATAGCAACCTATAGGTGACAGCTTAAATAATCAAACCAGTTTCTTTTTGCTGTTTCGAAGATAAACAAAACACATTTAAGTTAAATAAATAATATTTTTTCCATAATTATATGTTTTACTGCTTAGATATAAGATTCCTAAGAGGAAGCACAGTGTAAGGCATAGTCAAATCCGTGTTAAATACTAAGAAATACTTAGGAGAACCATTGAGCTAGTTTGTTTGACTTCGCTTAACACCTTGCGTTCTCACATGTACACCTTTCAGTTGAATCACGATTTCTATGAGCTAAATTCGTTAGATTTCAGTCTAGGTCTAGGTAGATTTCTATACATATACCTAAATAAATAAACATGGGATAGTAGGGAGTGATTAAAGACTTTAAGGGAGAGACTACATTCAAACCGTTAAGGTTACCTGTGTATAGGTAGTTTATTTAAACGTGTTAGTAAAGGGGTCTAGCTGCTGAATTTGGACGAGAGAGACAACAGGAGCAGAGCAGAAGGAAGTATAATGTATTAGTGTTGAATAGGTATAATGTGTAAGTTCATTTTGCCTCTACACAGGACATAGACGCTGTTAGGTGCACTTATAGACTTGTATTTAGGATAGGAAATAGAGATAGGTATACTAGGTGATCTGTGATGAAATAGGACTTGCACAGGGTGTTTAAATCCTGGGGTGTTTGACCGCTTGAGGCTGCGAGCTAGTCATTCCACCCACTGACTTTAATCGAATGAGGGCCCTTGACTATAAGAGATTATTCTCTTAGACTACTGAACGGGATGCTCTGGCCGGCACTCGCGAGCTCAGCCTTATTGAGCCTAAAGGCTATCTGCGTGTGGGTTTCAGTGAACGGGTAGCAGCATTTCTGGGTCGTCGTCACACTTGCACTTCCATAGCGTTCAGCCATCGCCCGATTTGGCCAAATCGAACTTTCTCAATTAATACAAATATGAATAAATAAAGTATACCATGGTATTATGGGGAAAGGTGTCTAGCGAACACCTTATAAAATAAAGTAAATAAATGTCCACATCCTGGAGATGTCTGACATACGCTTCGCGGCGTAACAAAGATGGCTGACGTTCCCCAAATAATAAACCTCAGAAGGGTTTTTCCTAGAAGGTTTTGTAGGCGCTACTAAACGACCAGAGTGTAATCCACTACGTGAGCAGACATCTATTGGTTATAGCTTAGGAATTAGAGTAGAAGAGAGGCGAAGGTCGCGATCAGATTAAAACAATTTGCATTTTAATATTAACAAGCTTCGCAATGTTATTTAAAACCATAGGCCTGCGGAATGATGGATTTATCTCGATGAGCTTCCGTTCTATTCACACGCAGCTACTAAATAGTACAAACATAAACACGATTCGCAGATCACTTAGATGCCAGTAACATCGACTTTCACCAAGACCACCAAATACATAGAAAAACATTATAACTAGACGATCACATATACAAATCAGGGTTAGAGCCACTACAATACCCTGTATAATTTTTTAAACTACACGTTTACGACGACGTTATCCCGCGGGTATGTGATATTTTTTCGGGATAAACAGTAGCCTATGTCATTCTTCAGCTCCCAAGCTATCACCATACCAAAAATCGAGCCGATCCGTTGCCCCGTTTTGACGTCAAAGACGGGCAAACACAAACAAACAAACACACTTTCACGTTTATAATATTAGTATGGAGATATCTGGCAGACTATCTTGTAATCATATAAATCAGTGTTATTGGCAACTGGAGATAATTATAAAGCCTTATGTAAATAAGTTTGGCAACGGTTTTGATTGATGTGGTTGGATTTCAAGGACAATTTGCGATTGCCAATAGTTAGGTTTAAGTTTAACATATTTATTTCTCTAAAAGAATACATTATTCACTTATAAGAGAAATACAAAATAATTAAAGTAAAAAAGAATATAACTAAGCCGTCTTAAACTAGCAAGTGCACTTCAAAAAAACAAAACAGTTGCTCCTGTCATACATAATATTACATTATAAACACACACGAAAATAGAACTTCACTTTATACATTTACATATCATCATGTCAGCCGAACGACGCCCACTGCTGGGCATAGGGCATTAACATAACCGAACTAAAATAATAATAACATTTATATAATTAAAAAGGTAAGTACCTGTAATCCGGAATCGGTAGCAAGTCTGTAGCAAAATCGACCCAAATTTCGACGCACTTACTCATTCACTATAGCGTGTATAATATGAAACTAATGAGATGGAACTAATTTGTCACAGTTTTTATTTCTTCTAATCGTAATAAACAGCAAAGCTTAAAAGATGAATTAAGTTTAAGTTTGTGGACTACATTATTATTTCTAAAGGGTTTTTTTTTTAAGTACCCGCGATAAATGGAAATATTCCTCATACTGACGTTGGCCTCAATTCTATATCGCTTTCTGGTTGCCATCTACGTATAACAGATATTGACTGACGATAGCAATTGTAAAAGTTAATTAATATTAATTGACGAAAGTCTCTATTTATTTAATAATTGAATTTTGAATATTTTATTAAATGGTTATTAAATGTTTTTATAGTTATGTGAATTCCGAATATTGATTTAAGAAATATGGTTTTATTTTATTTATTATAGTTGGCAGTTGGAAACTTTAGCACCTAGTCATTGTAGACTTATTTCTAGACTTACTTCATTTAATGGTTGGGTAAGGATCATGTGAAAAGAGTCCCGCCCGCGGCGCAGTGGTTAGCGTGCTTAGCCTGTGGTCATTGAGGTTAAGCAACTTTCGCAATGGTCGGTCATGGGATGGTGGCCAAAAACTGTTTATCTCCAGCTTCTTCGTAATTTGATGAACCATGTTTGGCATAATTTGTATATGTATAACTACTTGGGGTGGAGGGTTGATAAACTAATATACAGGAACCTCCCCAGTTCTGGTATCAGCCCCGCCACAGTCTACTTTTATAAATATATCTTTTTTTTTGTAGCAACACAGTCGAAACGTCAAGCTGTAAGTACATATGTACTACATAATAAATGTCGCGTTGAGTCCCGTTATAGTCCATGGAAATCGTACATTTTGCCTTGCGTTAAATGAGGTAGTTCTGATTTTTTTGTATGTTAGTAGTGATGAGATAGTAATGACAAATCCAAGTTTTCCACCTCGAAAGCCCTTCGGATCATTGTTAAATATTTAAAAATCCAATAAATTTGCAGATTTTTTTTTAGTTTTTGACAATTTTTACCACCAAGGACCTGTGTTACGGCAAAAGTTACTATGCACGCTTTAAAGTAGACTAAATTTGCAATAAAAATAATTTGGCTTTTGTGTCGTTCGTCCCAGAAAGACATTTTACTAAATTGTCCTTCTGATACGGAGGAGAAGTATTGGACAAATTCGACGCTTCTCGTAACGACTCCGTAGCTCAGTGGTTA